>VZTX01016166.1:0-38029 GCA_013400915.1 Pardalotus punctatus
AGATCTCCTGGGCGCTCCCGGACACAAGCCACGTTAGCCATGATGAGCTGACAAGGTAAGGAAGCCCCTCGCCGCTCAGAAGGTCCAGAAACGGAGTATTTTGCTGCTCAATCTCTACATGATTATCTGCCAATAGTACTTCTTACGAGATTCAGTCAAGCGACCTTTTCAAGGTACAAAAAGAACGTTCCTCAGTATTTCTCTAGATCTTGGGATTTTTTGTGTATCTTCATATAAAGAGTTAGATCAGTTGTATTTTCTTAATGGTGGATTGAGCTATCTGCGCTGTATCATCCCTCGCTGTTAAAGCAGACCTGACAGCTTGGCTCTGTAATGAGGGACTATAACAGAACAGAGCACAACAGCAGGATATGCTCTGCATTCTTTCCTTTCTGCTGTTCATTCAGGTTCCTTAAGGGCTCGTTTAGTTATGAAGTAGGTTCACAAAAACATTTCCGACTATGAGAGAGTTCGGCTGTGCCACACAGAATGTGGGAACATGCAATCTCACAAAAAGTTTTGGCTTTTTAAATTTAGATAGCTCAAGTGCTTGAATTTTCAAGTGTCAGTTTTGCAAAATGATCATTTAATGGCATGCTTACATGCACAAAATCCAGCAATTCTTGCATCCTGTGTGTGGGGAAAATGCATGGCAGGCCACTAGCAGCGATGTCCCATGCAGCACAGACGAGTTCATTTTGTAACCGGTCCCAAGAACTAGAAGTGTGGGAGATTTTTTAGTTAATATTTCTTCTGTTTGAAATAAGTCAAACCCCGCAGTGTTGATCCCTCCAGAGTTTGTGTGTTTGGGTTTTTTTCTCCACACATCTGCAGAAGAAAATTGTCTGCTTTTTGAATGGTTGCTGCTAATAGTATAATTTTGTTCTTTCGTAACATTCTTCTTCTATTTGTTTATCTTTGTCATGCTCTGGGCAGCCAGGTGGGAGAAGTACTTCTGTATTACTGTTACTGTGAGGTGAAAGATCCAGAGACACTCTGTGCTTGGCAAAAGGCTTTGTGCCAGCGTCTACATCTCACTGGCAAGGTAAGGTTTTAAGCAATGGTTATAATCTTAAGGAAAAAACCCACATCTTTATTTAGTGTAGGATGATTGGGTCCATGGAGAACCAGGTGTGTTTTGCACCAGAAGGTGCTAGTCTGTTATGATCCTATTAAGAGAGGCACTCAGACTCTGTAAGTTATCTTTTAGAATTCTATTTAAGAGCTAACACAACAAAGAAAAAAATATAGATAATCTTATATCCCTTTTGGTGCAGGGAACCCTGGGTTGTATGGCATTGAGTGAGCCTCACAGACAGCACACACTGTGCAGACCCTCTCCTTGCAAGGGTCACCCCATTTCCATCCCTGTTATACATGGAAACAGGAAAATTAGTTTTTTTGTCACTCCTGCTGTCAAACAGTAAGGATATTCACGTGAGAAATTCATGATGCACTTTTAGATAAAGGTGAGGAGTTGAAAGTGGCTTAATTACCAGTGTCAGCAGGGAGCTGCATGCAGGTGTCTCGGTTAGCATTAGCAGGCTGGGTGTATCCTGTGGCTAAAGGGCACAGACAGCAAAACACAGCCTGAGATAGCATGGGTCTGCTCCAATACTAGTCACACAGATCCTCCCTCCTCAGTTCACAATGGTCTCCCAGTCAGTGTGGCTACACCAAGCTGTAATCCATACTGTTGGGAATTAGGTGAGAGCAGCCCACAACTTAGACCACACCATAGCATAGCAGTGCTCATTCCTGCACAGTCTGTTCATTTCTGGCAGGTTAGACCAAGGATGTGAGTTGCTTGTGTAGCTGGTGTCCGGAGGCTCTGGGAGAAGGTGAATTTTAGCCTCACAAAGCTGATGTTCCTAGGCTATCTGTGGAGAGAAAGAGGACAACTTGGAACAGCAGACTCCTTTCATCTTTGACTTGTCTTCCTAAGTATTAGCTTCTTGCTCTCTGTCAGTGGTACATCAGCACAGGTCTGGGGGGGTGTGGAAATGTCTTAATAGATTCACTTCTTTTTCTGCTCCATTAACTTGCCTGGTGGTTGGTATTTTTCTTGAGTTTCTTTTCTTTCTGTTTTTTTTTCATCTCGTCTCCAAGACAGGTACAGCATTTACCTTCCCTTCCCAACCAGCTGGCTTTTTCCTTGCCTCTTATATTCAATCTTTCCACCTCCCCCCTCCCCTTCAGAGCTTTTGTTCATTTGTCAGTGCTGGAGATAAAATGACTCATCCTAAAATTTAATATTAGATACGATGTCATGCATATTCACATTTTCTTTTTTAGCTGTGTGAGTCATGGGGTACAAGCCTATTGTTCTTTCTGAGGTGACTTCCAGTGGGAATTCTAATGCTGACTGCAGGATTTGCAGACAGCAATTTCTCTGTTTATACTGCATTTCTCTGTTTATTGCATTGACTGTTCTGACTGTCCTGGTGTGATTCTTTAGAAATGGCTCAGAAGTGATTACTGGGTTGTTGGGTTTTTTCCTGTTTACTGTCTTTATGTTCAACTTCAGTGACCATATTTTCCTTCCTTATTCAGTAGTCTCTTTTGTGAACATACTCCTGTGCCTGCCTTTTGTCACCCAGTCATATTTTGCCAGTTTCACTGTGATCTGTTTTGCTCTAACTAAGGCTGAGCCCCAGCTTTTCTTTTTGCCTTCTAGATACGAGTTGCTTCAGAAGGGATTAATGGGACAGTTGGTGGAAGCAAAGTAGCTACCAGTCTCTACATTAAAGTTATGCTTTCCCAGCCTGTGTTCAAAAATATTTTGTGTCAAGAGGATTTCAAGGTATGAAAAGATAATTTTTACATAGACATTGTTAATGTGGGTAATTTAATTTTAAAGAAATAAGTACATTCCTTCCTGACAGTATTACTTCTGCTGTAGCAGTTCTGCTCTCCCAGCACTTAGTAAGTCAAGGGATCTTAACCATACCTTGTTTAGGAATCTTTGCTGGTTTTTACCAGAATTAGCAGTTACTATGAGCCGTGATAGCAGCTGCTACAAGCTTTGGCAGCCATGGGTGCAGCTGCAAAGTAAATGTAAGTGAGGGAGTGTGCTTAAACCCCATTCTGCAACAAGCATTTGCTCCAGACTGAGCAGGCATCATGACATACACTTAGCCCAGGAAAGTGCTTCACACTGTCCTCTTCACCTTGATTTGAGACTGGAGGCCTACTGGTTTAGGTTCATGCAGGCTTTAGTGTCCATATAGGTACACTGTCAGTTCCATGGATTAGGTATCTTCTATAGAAAACACACAGTGAGTGTCAAGAGGTTTCTTGCTATTCCACTTAGTGCATGGCTGGACCATAACATGCTGATTGCTCTCCTCAGATGGTGAGGGCAGTGGTGGCCGGTACACTGTATGGCATTGTGGTAGGCTTTGGCTGCCCACCACCACAGGTTCTGGTTTCTCTGCAAGGAAGGAAAGCTGCTGCTTAAGCAGCAGCTCTTCTTCACAGTTTCATTTGCAGGGAGTGCAGTTTTTTTTTCATAAGCAACTAGATCAAAGGAGGTAGTGAAACTCAAATTCCATGTTTAGCTGCAGTGATGATTCAGACTTAGCTTTATATGTGTCTGTTATGCTTGGCTGAATTTCAAGAGGAATTGTGTTAGTTACAGTCATATGTAGATGCAGAAACAGAACAGGGATAGAATTTTACCCTGCCCTTGGCAAAACCTTCAGCCTTGCATGATCTCTCTGGACATCAGTGTTCATGCATTAGTGGACTATGGTATTGGCTATCTTAGAGTTCCTCCTGAATGCTGTATACCCAGGGGAGTGAGGCTTTCAGGTTGCTGTGCTGTGAAGACATGGGATATAGGAGTGACAGCCATGCTTGGGGCTGTGAACATCCCAGTGGCCACTACAGTTACTGCAGACTGACTTCCCTCATAGCTGGAGCAGTGTTGCACAGCACTGCCCTTTTGTTTGAGTGTTTATACACTTGATGGTGCCTAAGCTGTGTTTGAGGCTCAGGCCTGCAGAAATTCTCACCCTCTGTAGCCTGCAGGGGGAGTGCCTACCAAAAAAGGGCTTATCAGGACTTCTGAAGGGAAAATCCCACACTTGAGTTTGGCTGTGAGGGGGAGGTGCCAGCCTCCCTGTTAACAAATCTTATGCCTGGCTGACCTCCCGTATGTATCCTTCACACCCATGAACACTGCAGTTCCCATCACACACACTCCAGTCACAACTGGAGGCACAGCGGTGCTTGTGTTGGGTGCCAAAGGGATGAAAAGGATTGCAGGGTCCAGATGTGGCAACATGATCCATTACTGGAGGGGATTATTTAATATTCCTGTCAGCATGCTTTTGTAGGGACCTCAACTTTCTCACGATAATTGCTAGTAACATATTTCTGATTAAGATTTGCTCTACATTCCTGCACCTCAAACCAAATGCTGACTGTCTCACCTGCAGAGTACTCACTGGGCCTAAGACACCTGTCTTCCAGCTTGTGTGAGGGGTCCACTGCCTAAATTTCAGGATTTAGAGTGTGGATTTCAGCAGGACAGACATTTCTTTCCATCAGCCACTAAGATATTTTCGTATTCTAATGAGCTGTAGAATTAAAGCGAGCAGATAATTTTAATCTTGACACTGGGCAAATTTTAGTCAATTGTTTTTGTGTTTGGTTTCCTAGAGCAGTGCAGGAGGAGCTCACTGTTTCCCAGACCTTCGAGTTGGAGTTTTCAAAGAAATTGTACCTATGGGCATTGATCCAAAGATAGTGTCTTATAAGGAAACTGGTAAGTTTTTGTAATGAAAAATAAAGCCTCTCACACAAGTGAGAGGTAAGTGAAGAATAAAATACCTCAATCAAAGGTATTTCCCTTTGCACAATGGCCAGGACACGGGAAAAATAGATATGGAAATAGATTTCTTACTAGTAGTCAAAAGCTACTGGTGCAGAGAATTTGCTGGGCCAGGTTTTGGTTAGCAAAGTGTGTAGCTGCCTCAGAAAACTTCAGAATTAACTTCCTGTTTTGTGGGAGAGTTCAGATGACATGAAGCAGTTACCTTGTTGTAGAGTCAGAGCTGCTGACTTGGCTTCACTCATTTTGGAGCTAACAGCCATCCTCCTGCCTTTGGCACTAAGCAGATCCAAGTTCTGCATCAACTCCATCTGACTGCATTTGTTTAATGCTACTTGCAGCTTCTTAGTATGGATTATGCCTCCTGGCTATGGATTTGCTGTAAGGATGCTTACACAGGTGGGAAGCATGAGCACAGCAAATAACAATTAACAGGGGAGCTTTGGGCTTTTTTTTCCACCGAGAGGTTTTGTTGGTGCCAAACTTCTACAGCATCTTTTTGTGGATTTGGAAGAGGATTATTTTTTGTTACCATTTTTTGGTAGTTTGTGGGATATATGTTTGGCTATTTCTTTTCTTTTTTTCCCTTTTTCTTCCTATTTTGCAGCAATTTATGGAGATGGTTCCTCTTATTCTGGCAGGTTGTTTGTAGGGCTATTTTTTAATAAAATAAAGAATTTTGCGGAGGGAGATTTTTAGTTTTTCGGAAAATTGGAAGTCCTAACTACTTAAAGTTGAGAAACTTTATCTAATTTGAAGTAGTACTGGAAATAATACATGTTTATGGAAATTTTCCATTGTTATCAAGAAGTTTAATTTTAAAAATTGTATTTCTGTGCCTCCAAATGTAACAACAGGTGAGCAAAGGGGAGTGGAACATGTCACCCCCTCTTTTACAATGGTAAGAATAGCCAGGGGGATGTAACAAGAAATCATAGAGATAGGTACCTGTCTGCTGCTTCTTCTGTTATGTGGAACAGTATTGTGTTTTCTTTCATTTGCCAATAGGAAGTCAAATACGGATAAACTTGGCTGATTGTGTTGGGATGAAAAGTCTCTGAACAATCACAAAAAATTTTTATTTGGAAATTGAGGAGAATCTGGATCAGTGATCTCATATGTGACATTGTTTCATAGTTCTGCTTCTCACTTCTCTTCCCCTTTTTTTTCTATTTTTTTTCTTTTTTTTTTATTGTGTCTGNTTTTCTTTTGTTGTTTGTTTGTTTTTGGTTTTGTTTTGTTTTGTTGTTTTTTTCGTTTTTTTTTTTGTTAAAGGAATCCATTTATCCCCTCAGGAATTTCATAGAGAAGTAGAACAATATTTGTCTCAGGCCAGTCAAGGACAAAGCAATACCATCTTGCTGGACTGTAGGAACTTCTATGAAAGTAAAATAGTAAGTGCTGTTTGCCTGCTTCTTGCCGTGTATTACAGATGCTGGGGTGAAGTATTTATGATTGTGAGGGTGTAACCTTACCAGAAGAAGAGATTACATATTCCAGATTGACTGTAAAGGGTACAAAATGCAGTTTAGTAATGAGTATTAGACACAAGCAGTAGAGGACCTGCCCAGCAACTCAGCAGGGAGCCTACCTGGCCAAGTGCTTATACAGCGTGGGGCAGGAAGAAAATGAGTGGTCTATACAACATGAGCATGAATGTGTGAAGTAGTGTAATTTTAGGGATGTTTTTCAGCACTTTTTGTGTTGTCCCATCTGTCAAAAAGAATAGGGGCATCCTGCTGTCACAACCACCACCCCTCATGCGCTGTTGTGGTTTGTCCTTTCTGACAGTTCCGCTTAGCTCTCTCCTGTGTTTTGGTGAGGAGACTTGCTGTGCCCAGAATCCTCCTTCAGATTTTAACATGTGTTTTGATGCATAAATGCAGCTGAGGAGTTGCTTAAAACAGCTGCAGTGAGCCGAGTATTCTGGCCCAAAGGTTTGTTACTTCCTCTAGTTTGAGGCACAGGCCTTACTAGTAACAGTGGTTGTAACCAGTTGCATGGCCATCTGTTGTAATTGCAGGGGCATTTTCAGGGCTGTCTGGCTCCAGATATCAGGAAGTTCAGCTATTTTCCCAGCTACATAGATGAAAACCTGGAGCTTTTTAGAGACAAGCGTGTCCTGATGTACTGCACAGGAGGGATTCGTTGTGAAAGAGGCTCTGCTTACCTCAGGAGTAAGGTAAGATGTTATTCTGAGGGCACAAGTGTCAGGGATTTGAAGCTGCTTTAAGGGCACCTGTGTTTTGTCTTGCTGGTGAATTCTTACTGTGTATGAACTGCTGAATGCACAGGTGGGGAGATAAATGCCTCTGACATGTTCTTACTTCATGCTGTCCATCATGGACATGGATAGTTCACTGTGGCTCAGTATGACCTGCGTGGACTGGTGTCACAGCAGTGAAAATAATTACATAACCCATTCCCTGAGAAGATGTGTTTGTAGGACTGTTTTAGGAGGGCTTGAAAATATTCTGCAGTGTTTCCACAGGCTGTCTAGGTTGTGCTCTGTGGTCATTACTGCACAGCTTGAGCATCTCAGAGTGGTGAAAATCAGCCAGTCAGTGCTTTTCCCAGTGTTGTGGAACTATGTCCAGCACACTGCATTGTTCTAATTGTGCTTTCCATCCCTCTCTTCTCCTGGATCCTTTTCTCAAGGATCAAGGGAACAGAACACAAAGGTTTTCAGAGATTTAAACTTTGGGGTTCTTTTTTTCCACTGTATCAGTGTGAACCCTGTAAAATTCTGCTTCTGCTAACAGTTAAATAAATTAAAACAGAATGATAAGCAGCAGTTTTTGGAGGTTCAAAAGCATGTGATGCAGCAAACCTCCCTCAGGTGAGGAGGCTTACCAGCTTCTTTTGCGTGTAACACTGAATAAGGTGTTGGGTTCATGTCAACAAGCCAGCATTGTGGAGCTGCCCAGTATTCCCTGGTGGCACTGCCTAGAGCTGTGGCTGCACATGGTGCCATCTGATGGTCACTGAGAGACTGCTGCTTTTCACTGACCCCTGGGCATTTACAACATTTGCTTTGGGAACTCTGGCACACCACCACTGCTGTAGTCTCCTTCAGCTTTTCTGCTAATATGCTTTAAACAGGCAGTGTGCAGAGAGGTTTACCAGCTAAAAGGTGGAATTCACAAGTACCTAGAAGAGTTTCCAGATGGATTCTACAGGGGGAAGCTGTTTGTATTTGATGATCGATACGCCATTTGTTCCAATGAAGATATCATCTCAGGTAGGACTAGATAATGTAAGTGCAGAAGGCTGGGAAGCTATCGCAATCATTTCCAGAGGTGTGCAGAATAGCGACAGCCAAACTGGCCTGTGTAGTTCTTCTTCATACTTGGTTTGATCTTGTGGTGCTGTTACTTCTCGTGATGACTATCAACTCTATGGCTTTGATGTGTAAAACAGAAATGAGAGGAAAGGGGGTCAGTAACGAGTTCAGTAAAACTGGAGCAGTAGAAGGAAATATCCCCTGTAGAACAGTAGCTGTTTCGAGCCACCTGCACCTATGGAGATGTATGCCCAGCACTACAGCTCTTATTACCTTCTTGTTGCCCATAGTGCCAGTCAGACTGTGGGTGACCAAGTGACCAAAGTTTTAAATAGTTCTGCTGCCAGCAGTCCTCTGCTCCAGTAGTCTCACACAATATCAACAAAGACTGTCAGGTATTGGGGGAGTAGTGGGACTATGCTGTATAGCGCTTCATTATTTTCATGCTAAAAAGTTTCTGTATCCAGTAGAATTTCAGTGGCCTCTAGTCGAAGTTGTTACGAACATTTCCTGATCTTCTGGCTGGGATTACTCTTCAGTTACTGCAAATTAAGCAATCTCTTATTTTGCTATCAGTTGCCAGGTGCAGCAAATATCTGGAATTTGGCTCTAGCCTTTTAAGGAAGCAGTACTGTTTTTTCTCTGAGTTCGTAACTTTTCAAGCATAACCTCCCATTCCTCCTCTGCAATTAGCCTGTACTTCTTGAAGGGGCCTGACTTGGAGTGGAAACAGAATACACTCTGGATACATCACAGCCATCCCTACCGAAGTTTAGAGGGGAAGTGCTGCGGTATGCACCTTCTTGGTGGTACAGCTAAATTGGGCTGTAGCTTTCAGTTAAAGAGTTAAAACCTGTGATGTTCTGGGAGGACTCTACCAGGACTGCAGATAGCACCCTGTCTGCACAAGCCATTGCTTGTAGATGGAAGGAAGTTCCATGGCATCCCCTTTGCCAGCAGGTGACATTCCTGCATACTGGCTTAGTTGCCACCTGCATGTCTTTCTTCTCTTGGCAGTAAGAATCTCTATCTATTCAGAACTAGTGAAAGCACTAGTGAGCACTTTCCTCTTTTTCCAAGAGAAAACTGTCTTAAGTATGTAAAAAAAAGAGATGTTTAAAAATGAACTAGATTCTAGAAGATAAAACTAAACAGGAATTAAAAACCTGCAAGACAATAGCCACTTAAATGAGAGCTGGCAGTCTCCTGGTGCCTTGGCAAGCCCTCTGCAAGGGAACAGCCGGAGCAGTTTGGGTGTTAACTTTTTCTTTTCCTCCTCCCTCCAGCATGCAGATACTGTGGGGTGCTGTGGGACCAGTATAAACTTTGTTCCAGTCAGCACTGCCGGCAGCTTGTCCTGACATGTCCAAGTTGTTCCAACAAAGGTCTTACAGCTTGCTGTCCCGTTTGTCAAGAGAAGGGTCTCAAGGTGACTTCAAGGGCTTCAGGACAGACACTTAAGGAGGAATGTGAATGTACAAGGAGACGGCCAAGGGTACCAATTGAACATGTCTCACCAAGGATGCTGGACACAGGAAAAGATTAAGGTGTTTCACTGGTTAATCTGGCATGTGCTCATGTGAAGGGCTTCTGTAATCAGGTATCTGTTAATCAGTTAGGGTTGGAAATTATGAAAATGTGTTGGCTTGGAAAGTCTTGTTCATATGCTGCCTTTAAACCTAGAGTATGCCCTGAAAACCATCCATTACTTGCCTGTAACTTACCAGAGTGCCCAACCCATCACCAGCACTACAGGATTCCTCTCCCTGGGTAGAGTCTTGTAGTGTGGCCTTTACCATGGGGATTTTGGAGCAGAGTATCTGCAACGTGACAGAGCTGCTCACAATTCAAAGGACACTGAAGGGACATAAGAACAATTCCATTTTTTCTTCCTGCATGGAGATCAACCTGTCTGACCTCTCCAAGGATCATGCATCTGCTTCAATACCTTGTAGTAGGGTGTGCAAACAGCACATTCATCAAATTTGTGTGGGTATATAACCAGATTAGACCCTGAAGATATATTCTATGTGCACACCGTCTACCTGCATCCCTTGCTTCATACCAGTGAGAAGCAAGGGGAAGTTACCTGAAATCACTGACTTAACTCTCATGTAAAACTGGCTGAAGGTGGCATAAGGAGCTGGAGGAAAGGCCCAGAGATACTGTTTGCCCAGCCATACTTGTGTGACCTGTAGAATGAACAGCAAACCCAATCTTCTTTCCAGTGCTCAGTCTCCCTGGGAACTGTTTTTTCCCCACAACTTGTCAGTATATGAAGTATGCAGGGCTCCGCTCTGCTTGCACAAAAAAAACCTGACAGCTTGAAGCATGTTGAAACAGGCACACAAAGAAGGAAGCACAGAGACTGTCAAAATACCAGCATTATGGCACTGGAACTGATGCATGTGTGCATAAATGTCAGCAACAGCTATGAGGAGACTGCAAGATCCTTTATCCAAGTTAAATAATTCAAATTCTGGGGAGCATTTGTGCTTTTTAAACATGAGTGGAGTTTTTTAAAAGCTGCAATATGTTTATGCAATTTCCAGCACCTGTTAGTGGAGAAATCATCTTTGAAGGGACCTACAGCAGATAAGCTTAAAGTACTTCCCCACGTGCTGTTTTGTGTGCCTGATGCTGTAGAATGTACAGAAAGGATTTATTAATAATGTGAAAGATGTGTCTTGACTGAAAAATATCTTTGAAACTTACTGTCATTCTGGGAACTAAACAGTAGTTAGTCATTAGGACATCAAAGTCACTGGGTTTGGGGTTTTTTTTTACTGGCAAATGCTTTTAAAGGCAAGAAAACAGTTTCTTAGGTTTCTGCAGTTGCTTAAAAACAGGGCTATGTTATTTTCGTATAGATTGTAACTTTTTTCCCATGGTGCTATTCATTTAGCAAGGCCTCATTGTTGGCTTGACTAGCAACTTAAATACATGGGCATTGGTTCCATTAAAGCCATAACAAACATTTCTTCTTGCTTCCAGTATTGCTACCATGAAATCAACAGTTCACCAGCTGTCCTCATGACAATTGCATTAATGAGGCAAAACTTCAAAACTTAGGAATATTTCCTTTGGTAATCTTTCCAGGATAGTATTTAATAGTAAATCTGTGAACAACCCATTCTGCAGAAGAAATTGGAACATTCCCATCGGTAGACACTTTGAGAGAAGTCTGAGTGGTGCTAATGTCTCCCAGGCTTCCCAATCCCTGCTGCCTGGTTAACCTCCGTGGTTTTGAGGGCTGGAGTATTTGTGAAGAAACATGCAAGCTCTCTTTGCAGGTCTGGTCTAGAGTACTGATGGGGAGTGCCCCATGATCTTCCTACACAATTTTGTAATTCAGTCTTATCAGCCAGTCTGGAACACTGTAATCAATTTGGAATGCTGTTTATATATCACTTATCAGTACAGGATGGCAACAACTATATTTTATCTGTAAATTTCTGAAACATCTATGATAAATAACCTTTAGTGCTTCCATTATAATTTTTGAAGTACCGCACCAATACACTCCACATGTTATGTTGGAGGTGCTTAATTCTGCTGAGGTAAACACTGAAACCTAGCTAGTCTGCCACATGGTAGACCTGGCTAGAAGGTACAATTCCCCTGAGAGGTCCACACAGCTGGAGATTCTACCTCAAAGGGAGAGGGGAGCCAATGCGGCGTCTTTTGGCCCTTGCTGCACTAAAGCAAGGGAGGAGAGGGATCTGAGATGTACATATGGAGTCCCATAAAGCCATGTTCCCTCTGCTGCAGAGAGGGGGATAAGAGACATCCTTAGCCTGCTTCTTGCAATTTAGCCCATAAGGGGCTTTCTGTCCTGTTTTCTGGATTAGTTTTGTCAAATTAACACAAGTAAGGACTTGCCATATGAAAAGCTGTGTGGTGGCATCCATGCATCTCAGTGGTAATGCGTGAGAGAAGGCACATGAGCTCCAGGAGAGACAAGAGTTTTCAGCAGGATGGGCTGTGACTGCCAGATGCTGCAGTCACCAGATGGCTTTTCCTCCCTTTCCCTGGAGAGCTGCTGGGCCAAACAGAGATACATTTGCTCCTAAATATCACCTTTTTGTAGCTCCATTGCTGCACAGCTTAAAGCCTTTTCACCACATGGCCTGATGCCTCAGCATCGCCTGTCTCTGGTGCACCACATTCAGCTGTCAGATGCATTCTGCAGCAAAATAGCTCTGTGAGGATCAGCTGAGGAACCTGGAATGATCCTGACATCTTAATGTACTTTGGGACTGCATGGTTAATTTGGGTGCTACTACAGTGAAACAGGACAAAGCTCTTTTTTTTTTTTTTNTTTTTAAGGGCTGTGGTAGTATCTGTGCTAATGCTCCCTGGTCTGCAGATGCATCTCCTTGCATGTCTGTGTTTCTTCAGTACCATCAGGATTTTCCAGGATCAGATGCATTTACAGTCTTGTGAAACCAAGGGAAGAGATGAGCCTGTGTTGTACAAATCCAAGTGGATTTCTCAGCTGAAACTGTGTGGCTCTGATTTGATAATTCAGTTGGTCATTTCAAAGTCTTCACAGTGCACATGGGAGAAAGTACTTTTTTAAGTCTGCTGGGTTTTGTTCATTTTAATATGTTTTCAAGTGTTTTTCTTCTGTATTCATTTTCATGCAGAACTTGCACAGTGGAGGAGACAAGCTAGAGTGAAGCATTTTATGAGACACCACTGGCACATTTGTTAACATTTGAAGAGCAACAAGTGTGCTTTCCACATTGCTGAATAGTGTTTTTCTACTTCACTGAGCTAAGTCATGAGTGGTGTTCGTGCACAAGCTCTGAAGAAAGCTGTGGGACTTTTGCCAGAATGTGTGTAAAAGTCTGAAAAACTTCACTCTTTAACAGACATTTAAAGGTATATTTCTAGCAGAAGAACATTTTCTGGGATGTGTCATCTGCTCAAGATTGTTTCAGTACAGCAGTGCTTCTTCCAGGAGACATCCTGTTGAGCAGGATCCCACCCACATTAACTGTGGGAGTTTTGGGTGTGCTGGGTCCCATCCACTGCAGCTCTGGGAGATACATAAGCCTATGGGGAATTCCTCCCAGGCTGGATGATGAGTGTAGACTGACAAAAAGCTATGAGATCATATGGAGTGCAAGTTCAGATTGGGGGTATTTCACTTTACAGCTTTTCTAGGGCACAGCATTTATTCCTGCATTTATGTGGGCATAAGGGACAGCAGTAAAAGAAATAATTCCTAGCAGAACAAAATTTAATTAATGGACATGGTCATTTAGACAAAACAGGAAAGAGAGAGAATTTGGCCTGTCTCCAATAAGTATCTGGACAAACGCTTTTAACATTAGGAAACTGAAAGGAGTGGGGAGTATAAGAGAAGGCTCTCATTTGCCAATTAGTTTGGCCATCTCTGGGGGTTAGGATTTGCATCACACTTCTGAAGAATCAGTGTTTTCTTCACACATGCATGGGATTGAAGGATATTGACCCATCTAAACCACTCAATTTTTGAGACTCTGTTTTATATTTGGTGGCCTTAAGTTCTATTTAATCAGGGGGTGGAGATCAGTTTTTTCTAAGAAACACTGGGATGCATTTGAAACAATTAAATGGATCAGCAGATGTTGGTAAAAAATTGTAATTCACAATTCTTGAAATTAGCCATGGTTCCAGATGTTAGAAGTGCTTATTAAACTAGTTACTCCACTGCAGTTACTTGAGATCAACTTTGAAAAAAAAATTAAAATAAAGTATTTTTTTAATATTTCTATAATTTGTGTGAAACAATTGTATCTTTCACTCATGCATACCACACCCTAACTTTATGAAACACCGTGCAGGAAGTTTATAGAAAAATTAATCCCCTTTAACAGTAGGTTGTACTCTAAACTGAGATTGCATAAAATCGACGGGTTGGCTTGGGTAGTTTCCAACTCGATAGAAAACATCAACAATCCTACTGAATAAAATCTTCATAAAAACTACAGCCACTATTTAAGTTAAACTGTTAGTGCATAAAACAGAACAGAGGCACCACAAATACTCTGTCAAGGCACTTAATTGCCTTTGGATTTCCACAGTGTAGCACAAATCACTGGGAGTGACGTCCATAGCCAGGAACTACACTCCAGTTCTGCACTTGGGAAAAATAGGCCCATTCACCTCTGCAAGTCTTCTTTTCCTCACTGAAAAAGAAGAGAAAGAGGAGTCAGTCATGGCAACAGGAGAATGTGGATGGCAGGCTTGCCTTAACAGCTGTAGAAAGGAGCTGAAAAATGTACTTTCTGCCAGGAAAGAAACTGGATAGGATCAGCTTCTGAATTTCTGCTTTAAGCAGCAGGCACAGCCTTTACACAGTCAAATCAAGGAAGATGAGATTTCTCTCCCAATGAATGTTTAAGGCCAGAAGCTGCTTTCAGCCTTACCTCCCTTATTCTGTAGTTAATTATATTTCACAGTTTGTCTTTGTAAAAGTTGATTTACATCTCTTCACAGCTACACTGATGACTTTACAAGAAAGGTGCACAAAAAAACCCAGAACAAAAATGTATAAAGAGGATGCAGAAGTTATCTCATGAGGATGAGTGTAAAAGCCTTCGCAGTTGGTTCACACAGAGCATCTTAGGGAGCAGAAGCTATGGGACCAAAACCATGTTCTGGGAGCATCACTTGATAGGAAAGAACACTGGAGTGGAGCACAAGCAGAGAGCTATTGCTGACAGGGAGGAAAAGAAAGTTTTTCTTTACTTATACATTGTCCAGGTGTAGAGCTGAGATGCTATTGCCAGAGACCATCAGACTGATGAATATGAGCTGCAAACAAGAATGAAATCAGACAAAAAATGCAGATCTTACTGGTTAAAGTTGCAAAATACACAACTAACATGGAAGACAGGTTGTGAATTCACCCCCTTAACAGCCGGAACAATCAAAATACTAGATTTTAAATCTTCGAGCTGATTACTTTGAATGCCAGGTGCTTCAGAGTCATCAGAAATCATGCTCTGTTCCAAAGGACAGAAAATAGCAAGCCTTTCCCAGTGCAATGCTCGAGTGACCAGGAATGCAACCACAGGCAGAATAAATACCCAGTGAACTCAGTGAATACTGAGTGTTTTGTGTGATCCCTGAAGAACTGGCACACACCCCTATGCTTGTCTGTGCTTCCTAGGAGCATAGTACAGGCTGAAGCAAGATTGATTTTTATTATTTGTTTTTAAAACACAACAAATTTATCATCTGCCTAGATATGACAGCTGCTGAGTAGAGCGTGGTGGGTGTGTTAGCGGCATTCAGCACTGCTCTGCTGCTCTGCTGGCCTGGCTTCCAGTGCTCTACAGCAGCTTGTAGCCAAGCACTGGAAAGCCTCTGCCACATGCTTTGGCTGAAATGGCATTTTGCAGACTTGCCCACATTTTGCTTCACAAACACTTCTGATCACTTCATTGAGGCTATAAAGATAACTCAAAGCCTCGTGGCTTCCCACATATCCCTAGAAATAGTTTGTTTTGCTGAAGGGGCTGGGCCAAATTCTATTGCTGTCAAAGTTCAATTCTACCACTTTTCATCTCCTTGTTAAAGTGGGAATGAGACTGGAAGAAGACAAGCAGTTGGCAGGAATCATAAATGCCAGCAGCCCATAACCCATGTGCCACATGCTGTGTCGCAAGCTGTACTGAGCCACATCAGCAGCTCTTGCTCTTTCCCAGCAATACTCACTGTTACTGCAAAAAACCATTGCCTGTTCTAGGAATTTTAGCTGCGAAGTGTCTCCAAGTCTGGAGCACAACCCATTGCATGGCTGACAGCAGCTGCATTAAGGAGCCAGGTGGTGAAGGCTGCCTTCCTCCTTG
The DNA here is from genome assembly GCA_013400915.1 of Pardalotus punctatus. Classification (NCBI taxonomy): domain Eukaryota; kingdom Metazoa; phylum Chordata; class Aves; order Passeriformes; family Pardalotidae; genus Pardalotus; species Pardalotus punctatus. The sequence continues at coordinate 15,968 of VZTX01016166.1, forward strand.
AGGGGCAAAGCATCATCAGGCCCTTCAAGAGGCACATTCTAATTCATACACATCATTAACATGAGCAGTTCTGCCCTAACACCATCTGGAAGTGCCCACAGGACCTTCCCATGCTTCCTGGCTTGCAGCCAGCCTGACTCACCCAGGTCGTTGTTATTCATCATGGCATTGGAGGCACGAAGCCGGGGACCTTGCTGAGTGAAATGGTACCCAAACTTCAGTAAGGAGGAGTTCTTTTCCAATATATTAGCAATTTCCATTTCTACTTTGTTGCCCAAGGGCTGACTCTTTGAAAACAGAAAACAGAAAAGCAGGCTGTTCAGGCTAGAGGGAGATTCAGAGCCAGCACTTAGATCTGCAATCCCCACCCCTTCTCTCTTTCCCTGGACCTGTGCTTCATTTGACGTTTCTGGCTTGGAGCTGGGAAAACAAACTGCTGGCCTGTTCCTGTACACTTGCTACAACCAAATGGCTCCAAGTCCTCCAGCAGACATTCCCACAAATCCTTTTGCCCAAGGACTTTATTTCTTGGACAGATTAGCAGCTAATGGACATCTGGAGATGCTAGGACTTTGGTCTCCCAGTCAGCCGTCCCTGAGTTCCCCATAGCTCAGCTGCTTCAAGCTCTGGGTTTCTCACGGGGCTACACTTGCCCCAGCCTCTGTCCCTCAGCATACTCGGCTCCCCACACGCAGGCCACATTCATCTGACCAGAGCTGTCACCCACACGCTCTTTACCTGGTTGTCAATGCGCAGCTCCACAAGCGACGTGTTGTGCTCAAGTGCTTCAGCAATAGCCAGGATCCCTGACCCAGAAATGAAGTTTGACTCCACGTTCAGGCTCTTCAGTGTGTTATTGACCTTCAGCATTTCTGCCAGGGCCTGTGGACAGAGGTGGGCGGGAAGAGCTGGAAGTCAGACAGGCAGGGACAAAGTTCTGTAGGGCAGCAGGGCTTCAGCTCCCTCACCTCCAGAGGATTCTGGGAGGATCCCACATGCTGAGCAATTTCTCTGCCGCCAGATGGAAATGCTATTCGTGGAGTGAAGGGGGCTTCCTGCTGTTGCAGGGGGATTCTTGAACACGAGCATGCTGGAGTCCACAGCAAAACCTTGCATGGACAAACACTTGGGACTACCCTAAAATGTGACAGTCCACACAGCTTCAGAGGACAGCTTCATCCTCTTCTAAAGCCAGCATGGTGATGACAAGAATGCTGGTCAGCACTGATCCTGCCTACATTCTCATGAGTCCCTGCCTGCCCTGCAGGGGTTGAGATGCTTCCTCTTTCAGCAGGCAGAGAGAGGAGCATCTGTCTTGAACAACAAGGGATGCTCCACATCCAAAGTGCTCTCCCATGCATCATAACCATATGAATAATTTTCATTTTCTTAAATGGGTGAGATCAGAAGTGGCTGGAACACTCATAACCCGCTAGACTTGATCAGATCATCTCAACTCATATAAACTGCAATGAAGGATCCATCTACATCATGAAACAGAAGGACCAGAAGGTGATGCTCACATGGCAGGGCTGACCTGTACCCACAGTCAGTCAGTAATGCTGAAAATACCTTGCCCGAGAACAGTTCCTGGCACAACACCGAGAGGATGAACCCATGGTACTTACAAAAGCAACAGGATCATTGCTCCGTGTCCCAACTATGCTGAACTTCTTCACATATGTGTTGTTTTTCAGTGCTTCTGCAAAAGCTTTTAAAGTTGGTATGGGAATATTCTGTGAAAAGAAATGCAGAAAGCATGGGTTAGGCCATCATCTGTTTGCAATGAATATGCAACACATTTAAAAGATACCTTTAACTCCTCATCAAGGTCAAATTACCAAATGCACTGAAGTAATTCAGGAAGGGGTTGATAAATGTTTTCACAAGTTCTGTTTCTATAACCAGCATGGTCTAACGAGTATGACAATGACTTCAACTTTTTTGGTACTCTGCTGAAAGCTCACTGCCTTGATTTGAAGCTGCATCTCTTGTTCTTTAACTGCCCAGAAACTCAGTTACCTAGGAATGCAGGCATTGTGGAGATGTTTGTAACCAGGATCCGAGAGCCTACAAAGCACTCCTCCTGCACTCTGATGTGAACGACAGCACTGAGACACATTCATGTCATGTTCAGAAAATTTCCACCTACAGGAACTGATCCAGAAAGGCCTGAAATTATCTCCTTGTAACATAAATCACAGACACTTCTGACTGCTTTATACAACATCTCTCAGGCTAACATTTGCCATGCTATGCCTTAGCCCAGAAAAGAAATCTATGCTGCTTATTCCTTCAAAATGAGTATTTTTCACTTGTCAAACACTTTAGATAGCCTTTTCAGATGTGAAAACTTTCACCCAAAATTTTAAGTAGCATCCTCACCTTGGAGTTCTTGCCATACCATTTGGATCCCACCATGTGGAATCATCTATACTCAAAGTCAGCCGCAGAGCCGTAACAGCACCACTCAGCATCTTGGAATCTCCACTGTCACTCCCCAGTTCTCCAAACCCCATCCCAAAGTCATGAGTTCAACACATAAAAATAGTGCCTGCCTGCCAGATCCTCAGCCTTGTGTCCTCCAGGGACAGGGTCACTAGCCTGAATCAAATACAGGAAAGTAAAAATATTTTTATTTTAGAAAGGTGCAGGTAGCATGGCAAAAGTGTCTTTAATGGGCACATGCAGTTAACCACGTTCTTGCTGTTTAGCTATGTCATCATTCAACAGGCCCCATAAAATAGAAACTGCATTTTTTAGTATGTGTATGTGTCCCAAAGGCAACATTTGAAGTGATGCTATGTCCTGATTTGCTTTCTACAAGATGTAAAAGAGCTCCACAGAAGGGATGGGTGGGAGATGGACAGGGCCAACTGCAAGAAGCCTTCTTCATATTTTCATGGCAAGTGTCTGGATTATGAAGCCTTTTTCCTCCCACCACCTTATAATATATATCAATATACCCTCCATCAAATATGCCTGACTAAATCATTAAAGCAAACTAAAATGGCTTTAACCAGACAGCCAGTTTTGGGTCTCCCCAGACTACCCTTGACACAGCTCCATTCTTCCAGGCACTTAGAGGAGTCCTCCTACTACCAACCCCATGCCTTTGTCCCACAATAGAAAAACATTCTGCTGCCACAATGGAGATGGGAAGCACTGGTGTTTCTTGTCTGGCTTCTTTCAGTGTTATGATACTGCTCTGAGCAGCAAAACAGACTTAGTGTTTGCCTTCTGTGTATCAGATACTTAGTCTTGTTACTAAGAGAGGGAGGTAGAAAGTAGCAAATACCATGATATTGTTAAGGTTGACTTCCTCAAGGTCAGGATCATTGCTTTGTATTAGTTTCAGAGTTTCCTCCACATCTGTCGAGTTTGGTTCCTCATCAGGGACCGGTTTGTACTGTGTGGGCTTAATCACACCTGCAAGTGAAAAGAAAGATGTAAAAATGAAAGCACCCTGAGCAGCACTATCTTTTCTAAATCCAGGTAACAGAAGGCACACTGCCTACATGGGACTGTCCCCTGGGCTGCGCTGGCTCCAGGATGGCACCAGGGAAGTGGCTGAGACTGCACTGGCTGGCACAGGGCAAGGATGCATCACAGATGGCCCCAGCAATTACAGGCTGCTCTGACATGCAGGGCTCCAAATTTCAGCCTAAAAATAATTAACACTTTGCCTCTGCTAGCAGCTTCAAAGCCAAATACTGCAGCCTGCTACCATTCTAAATCACTTACTGTTGAGCCCTTCTTTGTTCACAATGGTGCTGCTCCCCAGCGCCTCGTAGTACTGCTGGTTACTCATCAAGGTGTGCATGCCAAGGATGGCTACAGAAAATGAAAAGGAGAACATGACTTATTGCAGGCTCCATAGCCAGGAAAAGGCATAGATCCTGCCAGGCATGGGAGTTCAAAGCACACTACCTTTCCCTGTGCAAGCATAGAGCAACATACAGGGGCAGGACGAAGCCCCCTGGCTGATAAATTATACACCAGTGCTCAAATGTGCTCCCTCGTTTATTCCAATGTACCGTTACCCACAGGAGAAGAGGAACATCATCTTGTGGACAACAAACAGACAAACATTCAAGGCTTCCCAGTAGCCTACCTGACTCAGCATCACATGACAATAACAAGGAGTAGACAGTAAAACACTCAGAAAAATGCCATTGGTAGGCTTTAGTATAAGGCCAGAGCCTGCACATCCTCGTCACCCTTGCTCACTGGGCATGTGCCACTCACTTCCACAGTCCAGTTTTGGAGATAAGCTGTGCCCCACATGGAGCCAAACCAACCCCAAGGCAGCAACACAGGAGGTGACTGTCACCTGAATCGTGGCAATGCATATGTGCTTTGACTCAACAAGAAGGCAGGGCGGTGAACTTGCTACATTTGGAAGGTGACATTGTGAAAAGCTAAAGCTCTGCTGGGTTGGTAAAAATGTAGAGAGTGGTGGTACAAACACAATTCAAATACTGTAAGAGTCCAAAAGCCAAACTCAGCCCATTTGTGTCTCTCAGCCTTAAGAGTGCAGAGCCAATACAGAAGATGCATGTTGAACCATGTCTGGGGACTCTGGTGACATTCCTGACAGCCGCAAATGACAAATAAGAAGTCCATGACTTTGAAACTTTTGGGCAAAGAGTCTATTTCTAAAAGTAACCCCGCTACTCACAAAAAGATAAAATTTGAAAATAAACCGATATTTTATCAATAACTTTTTTTTTTAAATAGCTATATGACTTGCTAAAGAAAAATGCAGACACATGAATACTCATTAAAACAGACCCATTTAAACAAGTCTTGACCTCTGGATAGACACAGTTGCAAAAATAATAAATTTCTCCCTAAAATCAAGCATACCAACATAAAGGCACTTCTTAAGCTTGGTTGGCACCAGTCTGTCATCATGCTTTGTTGTTTTGGCCAAGAAGGGCTGGCATTTACAGGTGAAAGGTATCCTTGAAGCCCAGCACATGAACAGGATCTGTTATGGTGACAGCTCATTGTGACTCTGTGTTTGGGTTGCACAGGCTGGACAGCCAGTAGCAAAGGGCATCAGTGAACTTCCCCATGGACCCCAGCACATCCCCAGCTGGATCTCACAGAGCCAAGCAGTCTCCACTGGAAAATCTGAGTGAGGCTGGGCACTTTGACTTTGCTTGTATTTTAGCTGGCCCTTTTCCCTCTCATTTTCTTGCAGATGGAATTTTCAGAGGTGCAACACAGCTTGGAAAAGTAATTTGCAGGCTCAGCATTTTGGGAACACAGATACTCCCCTAATCACAGCCTATTTAGACAATGAAATCTCTCCAGCAGTTAGGAGTGTCAGTGTCTGGACTGCAGAGAGATGCAAGGATCTGCTGTCATGACCATGAGTTTTGGGGGCTCAAGTTTGTGTTGGTAGACAAGAGGGGCCCACTGTTTCTAAGCCTGGTGCTTACTGTGTCTTTTCCAAAGGAGCTAAAACAGAACAAAAGCATCCCATTTCTGCTTCCCTCACCCAGCCAAAGGCATGGCAGCCCTTCCAGGACTACTTGGGAGCCATTCTCCTGGCCCTGCCAAGGGAGGGATCCAACACACCGCAGCTCACAATGATCCCTGTTAAACAGGCAGGAGCAAAAAGAGCTCCTGTGAAATGAGCCCTGCTAAGCAGGCAGGAGCAAGGCTGTCACTATCAATATTGAGATTTCAGTACAGCTTGTATCACATCAGTACTCCTGCTGCCACTTAAGTGTATTCTCCCAGCAATTGTAGAACAAGCTGCCCTGAACAGCATTTCCCTGGGACAATAATTGATGCACAGATCTGAAGCTTAGAAAGGCAGATTTTATAGGACATGGCTTTATAGGACTCTAGGATTAACAGTAAAAAGGCAAAATCCAGAGATGCAATGCTTGGCCAGGATACATATGTTTGGGAGTCCTAATGCAGAAACACATTTATAATCAAAATACAGTATTATTATGTAGAAGATGTCCAGTTGGTGTAGTTATTCTAGAGACTTTCTTACAGACTTCTAGCAAGGAAGATACTATTAGGGGTTATGGAAGTCTGAAGAAGACAAAACTGGAAGAAGAAGCCAGTATCACTGAAATATTCATTGACTACTGGACCAGCAGAGCACATGTGAGCTTGGTAAAGCCCCATGGGATGTCCATGTGCTCCTTTGGCCAAGTCATGTCCTATTCCAAACACAGAGGTCACACTGTGGGCTTCAGCAAGACGCCAATATTGCCATCTGACTGACTGGCCACACCAATCACAAGAAATCCACCACTTAAAATGTGTTGAAAAAGCTCCTCAACAACCAGCAGGCCTGAGTGTCCACTGAAAGTCTTCTATAACCTGACAGAGTCTTTAATAGGTTGCACAAGAAATCCACATTCTCACTGGGTCTGCTTTACTGTTTCCAAAGATTTGGTTTGAAGAAAGCTGTGCTCTTGAATGTACAGGCTGGAATTAGCAATGGTCAGTGGCAGAGACAGAAGAAGAGATCAAACCACACACTGCTCCCTTGATAAATCCTTTTCTCCCTCCAGCTTTGGTCCACACTCCTGATTAAATCACATAGGCTGAGAGTAATTTCTTTTAACAAATAAATAAATTCTATCAGAACTGACAGCATTTAGATAAACAACAAAAAGTGCAACAGCTCATTTTCCACAAAAGAACAAAAAAAAAAAAACCAAAACAACCCTAGTATTTGAACAACTTGAACCCTCAATTATTGTGAAATTATTTTACCAGCAATGTCACAGAGCTCTGCATCAGAGGCATTAGCAAGGGCTTCCTCTAGTTCTGGCTCCAGAGTCACACTTTCCAAAACAGGATCCATTTGCTTCTGCTTGGGAATCCAGGCTTTTCCTATAAATGCAAAGTGAGGTCACTCTCAGTATAGCTACAGCACCCAGTTCACAGCTACCCATGCAGACACATTTCCATGGTGGGAGATTTGAAAAGTAGAAAGGACAGAGAAAAGAGAAAAATCAGAGGAGACACTGAATCCCTTTCCATCAGCTTGGTCTGAGTCCTGCTGCGATGTGAACGGGAAGGAACCTGCCCAACACTGGCAGCTGCGGAGCTGAGCCCTTCCACCAGCGCAGCATCACCGGGAACCCAAAAGCACATTGGGACAGGATCACAGCTGTTCACAGCACAGCACTAGAAAGCCATGCACAGCCTGACCCTACAGGTCTTCACTTCTTTGAAGGCTGCACAAAAGGGGTGAAGGTTTGCCAGCACTCCAGAGAGGCCACTAACCTGGACCCAGCACTGTGCAGGATCCGTTCTGCCACCAGGACACCTCCTGCTGCTGACTCCAAGTGCATGTTGGCAGGGTAGATGGCACATTAGTCAAAAGAGGGTGGAAAGGAGGTGGTGGAGGGGTCTGGCAGCAGGCAGAGACAGCAGTTCAGGGAATGCATGGGATGCACGGAGGAGCAGGCTTAGGGCAGCTCAATCTTGCTGCAAAGGACATACCAGATGGAGACTCTTGCTTTATCGCTCTGGACAGCAAAAGGCCAGAGAACAGATTTATTCCCTACAATTCAAAGGTGCAAACCCATAGGTCCAGCTGACAATGCAAACCTGTCATCTTAGCTGCTTGCTTGTGGCCTTTTCCTAAGGGGGTGTCCACATGGCCAAGAGGCTGGAGCTTTGAATGGAGTGGGCTCCCTGTCAGCTCCCATCCCATTGCCTGTGGTGATCGCTGGGCAAGCCCTGGCCCTTTATCTGCTGGAGCTGGCTGCATCCCAGGAAGGATGGGGCAGTGGACAGGGTTGATGGCCCTGGACAGCTGTTCCCAGCTCCTCACCGCTCACACTGCCAATGGGCAGCAGATTCTTCTCATAGGCAGAACAGGTCAGGTCTGAGATTTCACAACAGGGATCCACCTGTGACTGCCCAAAGGAAAAGGAAGAAGCTTGTGATGTTTTAACACACCACAGCAGGGAGCAGTCTGCTGGGTGAACCCAGCATTGCTGGGACAGGAGTAGGAGGGCTCTGGGAACATTTTGGAGCAGTCCACTCCACTAAAATAGTCCAGCATCACTGCAGAGATAGTGAGTGCAAAAGGCTTGGCCTGGCATGCCAGCCAGGACTATTTTTGTCACCTCTCTGAAACCAGAGTCAACAGCACCAAAGAGGAGAAACAATCCTGCTGCTCAGGGATATGCAGAAAGAAGGGGCTAAATTTAGCCCCAAGGAAGAAGCGACTGCACCTCAGGCTCCCCTGGCACAAAATGGAGGCTGCCATAAACAGCCTTTTGCTCCCATCTCCTGCCTGTGTGCTGCCATCCTGACAGAGACGGCAGGAATCTGTCTCCTAGGACACAGCTGCTCTCACAAAAGTAGGCAGTGTCATGTGCCTGCACAGCCAGGCATCTTCTGGGTACTCAGTAGCAAAATGTCTGCCCTGGCTTGGTGTGGAGATCTGGAACCCCTGTCCCATCAGATGCAAGGCTGGGCAAACTGCATATACCATCTGGTGTGTGTAACAGCAGCAGGGAACAGGAGAAACAGGACAAGCTTAATGCTGCTGTCACAGAGTAACTCCTGACATCTCAGTGTTATCAAAACTTCTGGGGTTTAATTCTAGTTTCATTTTAGTTATCTAATTTAAGTTAATTTCTAATTTTTACAGAGTTTTGTATCTCAGTCATGCTTTGTTACAAGATGGAACTTTAATTTAAACGGTGCATGCATGGCAGTGACAATGCGTGACATTTTATGTCATAACACAGCATGTCTGCACACCCCAACTCCCACCCTGCCCAGCAGCATGGCCAGTGAAAGCACCTCCCATGGCAAACTAGTAAATCACCCTCCAAACTGCAAATGTGATTTATTTACAGCTTCATCACAGCAGTGAATATGTAATTCACTATGTTTGGCTCACAGACAATATAAGTAGTGTCTTCTCTCAACAGCATGTTACTATTGGAAATATGTTTAATACACTTGAGATTCTACACAACAGACTCAAGTATGACGAGGTGAGATGAGAAGCTGCAGACTCAAAATATCTGAAATACCTCTGCCACCTACAGAACACTGCTTCTACCTTCTGGGCTAGCCAGGCGGGTAAGCAACACTGGACTGGGGCACATCTGAAAGGTACCAGACCAGCCTTCCTGACAGCACTCAATTTACTCATTTACTTCTCTCCAGGAACACTTTAAAAAAAAAAAAAAAATCGACTCAGGTTTTATTAAATGAACAGATTTAACACAGGCTTTTTTTAAGAGAGCCATGTGGGTCAGTAAGGAGGCACCTTTCAGAAAGACCTCAGTTAGAAAACATGCTTATACGCCCACATTTTCATGCACTTCTTTTTTGATACAGGGCAACCGTTAGCAAGAACGGTGTACAACCAGATCTTCTACTGCAGGGGGATCATGGTATAGAGGGAGACGCAACAGCTGAAAAAAGCTGCTGAGAAGCTCCTGGAATGCAGAGGCAGGGACTGACCAGACTATGTCCCATGTCAGCTGATACTGGATAATGTGTCATATACAAGGAGAACAGGAAAAGATGCCAGAAGGAGAGGAAAGAAAAGAGGCAGAGGAAAACCCTTGCTCACAGGTTTCAGGGCCACGCAGAGCAGGACTGCAGCAGCTCCTGCAGGGCAAAGTGAAGGAAAACAAAAACATGCAACCTGCAGGAGATTGGGAGATAAAGCTGGGATTGTCAAGAAGTGATGAAAATTAGATAGGAGTGAGAGATGAAAATTAGAGCTGTGGAATTTCTCTATGGTGAGAAGCTCACAGTGCCTACTGTGAGTAGTGTGAAAGGCAATGGTGAAACACAGATCTCAGCGTGAGGAGCTCACAGGAGAACAGGGCAGAGGAGGAACAAGAGAGGACACAAGATGATTTCCTTCTGCTGTGCACCCACTGTGCTTCATCATGGAGCACCCAGCATGGTGCAAAAAATGACCATACCTCTCTTTTCGCCTGTGAAAGGAACCAAGTCTTCTCTGTCTTTAATGTCCTTTGCCTGCTTTTCTAGGTGGGCCATGAGTTCCTCCCTTTTGAATGGGCCAGTCGGTGGCTTTTGCGTCTGATCCCGCTGCCTGAGCCCTGCCGGCAGCAGTGCATTCTAGACATGGAGGGGAGAAACACAGATTATCCCTGCAGGCCATAATCCCCATCCATCAAACACTCTCCCCTCTACAATTCTCTCATTGCACCATCCTTCCTCCACATTGCTGGACAATTTGCTTCTCCTTGTGTCACAGGTTATCTTCATCCAGCCCCACTGACTCTGACACCATCCAAGACATGTGATGCTCCTTCCCCCCTTCAGTTTCAAATGCTGCCAGGTGGATATTTCTCGGCAACATCAGCTCCAGCCATCCTCTCCCCACTATAAGAGTCTGTCCAAGTGCCCACAATGCCCCATGTGTCCCAAAAAGTATCAGTTCAGTTAAATCTCATGGTTTTTCACAGAGCAGACCAGAGAGTTACGGTGGTCTCTTCTGCCTTTCATGATCCATCACAAAACTACAGAGAGGCTCTCACAGAGAAGGTCACTTGGTTGCAGAGACAAACCCCTGTGAACATCAGCCCTGTTTCAAACTCCCTCCTTGTTATTCAGTCACATAAGCCACCATGGGAAGCTGGTTTGTGCCTGACAAATACAGCACGTAAACACCTGCTTATATTTAAATATAGAACAGCCTTAATGCAATAAGACTATTCCCAGATTTGACACTAAGCATGTTCTTTAAAGCTTTACTGGATAGAAGTCAATGTTTACTTTTTAAGATATCCAAGGTGATGTTGAACACCACACTGATTTTTCCACGCCTGTCTGATAAAAGTAGTTAATTAAAATTTATATCTGTATCAGTGAAAAGCTTGGGAAGGAAAATTACTAATAGGAAGTAGACCAGGGCAGCCTTGGAGGGCAATAGAAGAGAAATGTGTGAATTGTGCAAGCAGGGAGGCATAAGAGACAGCTTGCTTCCTCAGGCTTCACGCTGTGAGAGGCAGCTGTGCAATCTTCAAGCAGACTACACCTGCACTGACAGGTGTCCATAATTATTTTATCTTTCTGCATCTTTCACAGAATGCTGCCTGACTCTGTGCCTTCTGAGGTGGCTGTAACCAGCCCACCAGCCCACATGCTTAATCCTGGGAGCTAGCTTGCCAGCTCTCAAATATTTTCCTGCATTGCAATTAAAAATACTGATGATGCAATCGACACCACCCATCATTTACTCCAGAAACACTAACTGCATGTTGCAGGAACAATTTCTCACTTGGCAGTGCCCAAACTCCTCGAGTAACATTGCCGTACACCAGAGGCCTGCCAGTTGGCTCTGCACATCCCCTGCTACAGGACAGTGCTGGCTCCAAAAACTTTTCACCAGCTTGGCACCAGCAGACCCCATGTTCGCATATGTGCGGCTCCTGCTTATGCTAGGAGGTCGCTAAAAATAAACTGTCCCACTTTGCAAAACTCTGGGATTTGGATTTCTGCCTAAATGGAGGAAAATGCAGACCATTTGAAGTTTGTTACAAAAACCCCCAAACCCAAGACACCAAAAAAGCCCCCAGAAAACCCTCAAACCAAGCAACCCATGAAATATTCCCTCCAAGGTGGCCTGGTCAGAAACAGAGATCTATTTTCCACAGGATTACTGCCCTGCACCAGCACTGGCTCATACTGGTGTTGCAAGTCACAGTTACTGATCACATCCAGGAAAGGGCAGGAAAACAGAAACAAAGACACACATGTAGTCTGTGCTTCCAATGGCAAAAAATTCTTCTGCTCATCTGCAGCCGGTTTCTTCCATTCTTGCACCAAGTACAGGCTCTGCAAAGGATCCCACTGAAATACAGATTACTAATGCAGCCCATCCCCCCACAGTTACTAAGATTTACTACCTAGCATCTCAATTAAAAATTACTTACATCAGGATCCAGCTCTTCCAATTCATTCTCTAACTTCCTGAGCTCCTCCTCTGTCAGAGCTCCAAGGATCTGATCTTCATCTAGGTCTCGGTATTTTTCTAGCTCCTTCCTGTAAGACATCTTAGAGGGGTCTCGTGGATCTCACTTTTATGCTGAAACAGAACCTGATATGAAAACAAGAAGTGTTAACACTGAACACATGAAGCACGATGCTGCAGCCCTCCCAGCTGGGGAACAATGAATACCCCAGAGTTGCAGATTTATGCTTAAAGCACAGCTGATTTCAGAAGATTGCTCTGGGCCCCCCATCCTTATCCTACATGCACATCATGGCCCATGGACATGAGAGTGGCACAACTTCAGTAGCACATCGCCCCATCGCAGATTTATGGGACAGGACTGAGGAAGTTTTTGCATGAGACCCTGGCTAGAGGTGTCTAGAGGCAAAGCTAGATGTTAATGAGGTGTCCTAATCATTTATTTCCTTGAAGGACAATAAATCAGAAGTCATGAAGTATGCAGCTCTCACGTCCTTACATGCCCCCAATAACACTACCCTGCACATAGCATTCCAGATAACATTATCACCAGATGGCAAAACAGATTTGTAGCACCACTGAGAACCTCTGAACCCTGAAAACCTCCATGAAGCTGCAGCGCATGGCACTCCTTCCTGTGTTTTAAAGTTTTAAAGCCACAAGCAGATCAGGAAGTATTATCCACTCAGGTTCAGGAGGCTGCCAGTTAAATGTGCTATTTAGTGACCCACCTTCCCTGAGACAACACGTTTGCACCACTACCAGCTAAGCAGCCGACCTGTGTGCTACTGCATGTTCTAAACCAATCATTCAAGAGAACTGAATGGTCTATCTGGATAATCCCTGCTGACCCCAAGGTTTGGCCCATGTCTCCTAATATAACATACCCTACACAATCACATGCCTGTAACTAGACCTCTGCAAGCAAAAAGACTGCAAAGGTCAGTGTGTTTAAATGATGCAGGTGGGTTAAAAGTACACTCAGTATAATACACAACAGTTTATCCAGCTCTGCTCTTTTGCTGACAGTCCCCTGTTCCACAGCACTGTCTGTGCACTTACATTTTTTGCAACTCAGTTTTTGCAGAGAATACTGAACCCCAGATAATTTAAAGTGACTTTCCTTAAAGTTTTGCTGTTCTTCTGAGGGACATTTACATTAAAATAACAGCAGGACCTATGCATTTTTTAAGGAGCCAAACATCTTTAGAATTTCTATAAATGGTTTCTCTTCAGCTCCTGTGGAGCATTAGAGCCCTACCCTGAGTCACATCTCTCCAGCTTTGCTTGCCCTCTCAGGACAGATTATACTCTTGTGATCACTCTTCATTAGTGGAGAAGTTTCTTTACACAAGTTACAACACAGCTGCTGTTCCAGATAGGAAAATTATCTTTAGCTTGGTCACAAAAGGGCACAGTAATGCACACATGCTTGCTCAACAGCAAGCCCTTAAATTTAGAGCTGTCATCTGGTCGGACGTTTGGTTCCCCACTAGTGTGCTGGCAATTCCTGCATCATTCACATTCCTGCCACTCACCACTTAGGAGGTGAAGCACCAGGAGATGGTGCCTTCTCGATGGGAGAAACAGCCCCTAAAGCTCCCTCGGCTGGGAACTGAGAGGGTGAAAATCAGCTTTTCATTGGGCTGGCTTGCTCCAAGCAGCAGCCATTAACCTGCGGGCACCGGCACTAAGGGCAGCCAAGAGGGTGAAGGGGAAGCAGGGGCGATGGGGCTCCGTGGGTCTGGCTGAGTAAGGTAGAAGGAACCCCACACTCCTGTGCTTTCTCAGCACCCTGAGCAGTCAGCGCAGGGCTCCCTGAGCTGCGAGGCTGGTGGGCAGCAGCCGTGCAGCCACACACCAGCCAGCCTACGAGCTGCATCCAGCAGCTCAGCCCCTGCAAGCCTGCCCTTCCTGTAGGCACAGAGAAGGGCTGAGCCTTTACTGCAGTTACCCATGAACACTGATGCAGGGGATCCTAGAAAAGCAGCGTGGACTCGGATCTGGAGATGTGCTGCGCCACTGTAATGTTCAATTGCAGTGCGTGAACCATGACTAGTCTGGATTTCAAATGCCATATACAGGTTTGACCATTCTGCTGTGGAAGGAGCTGGAGCTTGGAGCAGGCAGGAAGGCAGGCTGCTAAATTCCCTGCAATGACTTAAAATACCCACACCTGCCACACACACGGCAATCTCTGTCTTGGCTACATGAGGACAACTATTCCCAGAGGCAGCCACAGACCCGTCCCAGGAATGCAGGCTAGTCTGCAAGCAGGGCCTGTCTGGGACCAGAGCACAGCCCTGCAGGGCTGACCTTGTTGCCTCATGCCAGAAGGACGGAGATGTCAGCACCGAGAGGCGAAAGGCAGGGCAGACATTGGATGTCAGTGCACATAGGCAATGCTTCTGGAAAACGCTTCGGGTTTCAAAGTATCTTGCAGAGATATGAAGCTGGGGCTGCATATAGCAAAGGCCCTGAGGGTTGAGGACAGGTGCAGAGCCTGCTGAAACACAGCTGAAATCCCCGCGGGGAGAATTTCGTTTGCCACATGCCCCAAACAGAGCTGTTTGGGGGGGCACAGTGCCCTCCCAGCCTTGCTGGTTCTTGCGCTGGCTCCTCACACAGCTACCACAGAGAGCACACTGGGAGGACTGCTTGTGAGGAGCACCGGCCTTGAGCCTTGCCCGTGGCAGCAGGACATTGTATACTGCTCCCCTGCCACGGAACCAGCCGTCAGCATCGTGTCCTCCAGCACAGCCTCCAGGAGCAGTATGTTCTCTGGCTCTCCCTTATCGCCACATCCCAGGCCTCTTCTACCCTATCTTGCTAATGAGTGCTGGGAGAAAAAGCAAACCAGCCCATCTGCTGTAAATGGCAACAGGGCTTTGTACTGCCAATGATAAGAAGGCAGGTAAATTCTGCTAAGTATGATTGTTTTCATTTATACAGAGTACTGAAACATCCACCGCCACAAACAGTTCTTCCTGACTTCTGCCAGGGTACAAGCATGGTTTAACATAGGTCCCTCCTTCATCTGAGTTCTAAAATAAACAAATCAGATCCTTCAGCACAACTTGAGTTCTCACTCTTTCATTAAACCTACCACTGCATTCAGTCAACCAAGGAAGCGTCGCAAAAGAATATATGTGCATTATACAGAAACTGCACCAACTGACGCTATTGCAACTTTAAGTCCTCAAAACATTGAAATTCATATTGATTACTATGATAGTAAGGTATTAGGTCTCCTTGTTCAAAGCACTTGTCAGACAGGTGGGAAGACAGCCCAAGCACTTGCACTTGGTAAGTCTGAGGAGCACACAGGTTGGAATACACAATGACCATTAAAACTCTTACAGGAGAAAAATTAAATTGGGTGGGAGATAACAAAAGATCATCTACAGAGAAGACTGTTCTCACTGTGAATATGGGAAAACAAAACAAGACAACATTCGTGATCATGAGGGGGATGGAACAGTTTCTTTCTAAAGGGTTCAAAAATGCTGAACAAACAAATGGGTGCTGAAAAGAAGCGAAATCCTGTACGACACTGGAAATAATCTTTTCACAGTGCTTTGCACTGGTACAGCCCTCCTGCAGCACCGTAACCTTTTTGGGGTACTGAAACCTGAGAGCAGCATCAACGTCTGCACATGGAGGCGGCAGGAACCTGTCTGGGAAAGTGACCCAGGCTGGACCACTGTGTTTCAGGCACCCCCAGCTGAAGGCAGGCACCCGTACATGGTTGTGCTCTTCAGTTGGGCAGGAGAGGCTGCAGAGTGGCACTCATGCTGCCAAGTTGGAGGGTCTGCTGGATCAGCCCCCAGCGATCCCACAGCCCCAGGAAAAAGAATGAACGAGAAAGAATTGGGTAAAGTGACAGGAACAGCAGCAAGATAAATTCCAAGAAAATGCAAAAATGACACAGTGAAAGCTATGGGTGCTGTGTCAGGTGAGCTGTGTGACACGTCTGGTGCACGCTGTGCCGGGCAGCCCAGCATCTTCCCACACAAGCTCCTGTGTGCCCACACCAGGACAGCTCAGAAAGCACTTCCTTTCACACACACACAGGCAGAAGGAGCAACTAACCTCAGTGAAGGTGCGGGGCTTTTCAGGGTTAAATTGTGGTATCATCCCAATGGCTCCGGTGGGTGGTGCAGGCTGCAGCACACAGCCACGGTGCCAAGGCTCAGCACATGGAAGGGTTTGGTGCATCCCTAGTCACCACCACACTGCACAACCACCAAAGGCAGAGGGTGGGAATTCTAAGTACTCCGCCACACAATGAGACACATGGCTGAAAAAATTAACATCCTTGCCCCAGACAACCCTCAACTCTACCACAAAACTTTTTCTGTGCTCTGAAATGTGAAAGTAGACCAAGGCACTTGGGTTCTGGCATAAGGAAGCAGCAAAGCACAACCAGCATAGATATTGATGGTTCTTGGAAAAACTGCCAAGTTTGAAGGCAGAAGTCTTTTCAGGCTGAAAGCTGTTTTTAAGGAGCAGTGAAGGGAGGAATTAATGTCATGAGGGATGGCTTGACAACAGTTCCTGTTTGACTCACACAGGGTTTTATAAGAATTTTTTTTTTTACAGCTTAAGTATAAATCTGAGTCAAAATTCAGAGCTATTATTTTTGCAGTATAAAAGAACCAAACCAATACCAACCAAGCTCTCTGTAGTTGCTACAAATGCCTTTTTTCCCTTTTCTTTGACTTGCAGCACAACTTTAAAGATAAGTGCCAGGGTTTGGGGGGGTTTTGACAGAGGAATTATACATATCTCAAGTGACCATTTCCTATAAACTCAAGAGAAGTTAGGTACTTTCTGTGCATACACTTAAACCTCAGTGAGTCACTCAGGTGTATATCCAAGATGGATGCTGTGTAGATGAGAGGAACAAATCAGCTCCAACTTGTTCCTAAATGGAAACTGTTTTTACTTGGTCAGTCCTCTGATAAACCTTAAAGCCATTAACTATTCCTAATGATCTCTCATGCAGGACTCAGACCTTAATTTCTTGGGAAGCTGCAAAGCTTGGAAGTGTGCAAAGGGTCTGTCATCCTAGAGATCTCCTTTGGCTGACAGTCAGGAAATGAAGGAGGGCTGGAGCACTTGCAGGGTGGTCAAAGGGAAGGTGGGTGGTACCCGAAGCACTTGGAGAAGGGGCAGCTGTTACACTTGTAAAGCTGGAGTAGACACAGTGCGGATGTAGGGACAAAGGAGATCATTCCACCAAAAAGTGAGTCTCTGCTGATTCTGCCCCTCATGGGACAGCTTTCGACCCTGAGCTTGCATCCCAACACACTTGGGTGCTGGTGCGCAAAACCTGACTCCACGGCCACCCTGCTTTTTGAGTCACTGGGCAACCAAACGTAACCAGTTCCCTGGAGTTTCAAGAACTGACCAACAAATTACGGCTAGATCCAGCAGCAAGAAAAGGAAAGATGCACATCAGCTCCTACTAGACCACATCTAAAAATGTGAATCTATGTGAATTTTGCAAAACCCAGTAAGAAATCAAAGCAGAGCAGAGGAGAAGCTGGATCCATCCCCAATGTCATCACACAGCCACACATTATCAAAGTCTTCACTGCTGGGTGCTTGCTATCACTATTTACCCTGCTCACAAGGGAAGTCAGTGCAGGTGTGCTGGTACAGTAATGTCTCCTCCCAGAACACAGATACAAACATCACCCCTGGGCCCCACAGTCCCTTCTCTCGCAGACACAACCAGAGCCCAGCAGTGGCCTTGCAAGTGACCACATGCCCTGCACCTGAGGTACAAAACATTCAAAAGTTTACCCCACTTCAAATGAGTATTGTTCTCCCTAAAAGTCAAGTCTTTGGCTCAGAGAAATGAAAGGAAGATAAATACCTAAGGGCAGTCCTTTAAGGGAATGGTCTCCTGCACATTTTTGTAGATCCCTTTTCAGGCAGATCTCATTTTCTCAGTCAGGGAGGAAAGCACCACTTTGAAAAGCCATAAACACAAACACAGGCTGCAGCATCAAGCACAGTTGGCCAGCTTGGGCTCTGCATCACTACCTTGAACGTACAAGGTGTTGAAAACTCTTGTTAAAGCTGCAAAAGACTTTCTATAGACTCTGCTCTGGACTTGGAGTCTAAGCTGCATTAGCAATGTCTAGTCAGGAAACCCACATGGGATAACCTGGAGGAGACTCTCTGCTTGGCACCACTGAGGCTGCAGCTGGATGCTGTGTGCAATTTGATGTCCCCTAATAGAAGACAAGTCTTTCCAAGCTGAACAACAAAGGGAATTGGACTTTTTCAGCCTGGAGAGGGGAAGGCTGCAGAGGTATCCAATTGCAGTCAGTGAGTCACACGCTGCCTAAAGAGAAAGCATTCTAAATAAGAAACATAAGTTCATGTCCTGGATGAGGGGAGTGGACAGAGAAAAGACAGAGGATGCTCCAGATGGTGAGAAGCTCTGCCACATCAGATCTGGAAAGCAGAGTACACACTCTCATTGCTCCAGGCAAGTCAGCCATCAACTAGAAAGACTGAGGCACTTTTGGCCCCCCTGCAAGAGACTCATGCTTAAGGAAAACCAACACCAGATCAGCTGTCCTTTCAGGAAATTCAGACTTCTCCAAGGAAGATCTAGGTTTCCTCCCAACCAGCAGCAGTTAACCTAAGACATTCTGAAATTCATATCTGAAAGAAAACATCTGGAATAAGGCATTTTGGGTCTGTCAAAGCACATGACATCTGCCTCTTGAAGTGACATGCCAGCCATGCAGAGCACGTAACACTATCTGGAGTTATCGTCACCACCCAAAACCCTGCAGCAATGAAGTTCAAGAGGACGTAGGCAAGACTTACTCATGATGCTGCTTCATTCCCATCGACATCCTCATGCCAGAGCTGGCATTCCCATCCTGGCCCTTGACAGCTCCACAGCAAACAGCTTGTTGTCTGAGGTCATGCACACACTAGGGAAGGCTCCTTGTGCTTCAGCTAAACGACTTCTCCCTTTATCCACTTGTGCTGAGTAAAGTCTCGCACTGCTTGCACTCTCCTGAGTTGTCTTCTCAACTTACCCAACTCCTACACCAATATCCAGAAACTACTTGTATCTCCGGGCCCTCCTCTTGTCAACACTCCTGCAGCCTGCAAGCCACACAACTCAATACTGGCTCTTACCAAGTAGTCTTTCTCATTAGCAAATAGCCTGGATGTTTGGTGACCAGGCCAAATCTACCAAAGCCCAAACACAAAGCATCCCAGCTGTATCTCCTCACCTTATATATTTTTAAGACACACACTTGTAAACACAGTTATGTGTTCTCCTTTTTGGGGTGAGGTTCTCTCCTGCACTTGGCATGCACTCACTTGCTTAATTACCAATCCCTGTGAAAAGCATGTGGGCACACTTGAGTCATTAGTGACACTGCGCACTCAGCTCCTGCTCTGTAACTTGAACCCTTCCACTTGAAAACTTCACAGCCAGCACAATCTCCTTTGAAAAGTGATCCTGGGTTTCTTGCCTGAGTTTCTCTTCATCCACAGATAGACACCTCTGTTTCTGTGGCACACTCTGGTTTTGCAGGGAACCTGATGGGTGCAGTGTGAACGCAGGAGCAGAAAGGCTCCTGTCTTGCACTGAGCGGTGCCTCAGATCCTTAGACAGGAAATGACCATGTCCTGTAAAAGTGCCCTGCCAGAGGTAAAGCACAGTGAGCTGTTAGTAACACCCCTACGTCTGTCTGCATGTTCCAATCCCACCCCACTACTAGTGTGGCTGAAGCACAATGAATGGAAGTGAAATGCCCACCAAGGTGCAGCTAATAAGCCCTAGACAAGTTGATGCTTAATTAACACCAATGCAAAATCAGTACTGTTTCAGCAGCAATGAGTATGTGATGTTAGTGTGCACCAAATCTGAATGAGGCACTTAAGAGAGGCAAGACCCTCACATGACCATGCAAGACCTGCAGAAACAAAGAAACGAGCTCCAGCTGGGAGAGCAACCAAACTGCACGGTGCCAGAATGGGGGACAGTTCTGCGGAAGCATCACTGCTTCTCCCCAGGCTGCTGCCAGCGAGAGTATCCTGGGATGAACAGACTTTGGTCTGACCCAGGACAGCCTCTGTTATGTGTTTATCTCATTCACCATGAAAAAGTAGGAAGAATTCCCTCCAAGGAGGGTGATGTAGCTCTGAGACAAGGCTCCAGGGAGGTGGCTTCTCTGCCTTTGGGGATCTGCAGACATAGGCCATATGAAGGCAAAACGTCCCTGTCTGAGGAGAGGTCTGTTGTGAGCTGAGGATGGGCTAGAGAATCACTGAGACTCCCATTGTGCAGCATCCATGGGCCCAAGAACATGGGGGCATTTAGCACCATGTAGTCATAGAATACAACTTTATGTCCAGCTTCTTCCAAGAGCCTGGTAAAGTTTACCAAGTAAAGACATTTCGTCTGCAGGTCTTTGCCTAAACAGAGAAGTGAAGACAAAGTCTTCCTAGCTCATGATTTGCAAATGGCTGTCAACTACAGAGGGGAAAAAAATTGGAAAGTAGATCATAGTTTCTTTCCTCAGGCTGTGCTTGCACAAAAACTCCACACACCTGAAAAACAGTTAAGCAGCACATGAAAAAGTAAAACAGTTCATCTACAAACATTACATTTAGCATCACATTGCTCTGGGGAATGTGAGCTACACGTCTGGCAACAGGGGACCGGTGCTTCTTACAAAAGGATAGCTCTGCATCTTTTGTAAAGATAAATAAAACGGTCCTTTGGGTGAATGAAAGTAAACCTTGGGCAAAGAAAATCAGTAATGAGATAGACCAGACTGTTTCCATACCCGTTTGACTTTCCCAAATACACTAAGGGGGGTGGGGGCCAGGCAATGTATTTCCACTATTATGCAAAAACACAGTATCTGGAGAAAAGGCAGCAGACTATCACAGCTGAGAAGTGTGTGGAGAAGAACAAGATTAGTCAGGCTGGAAAACAATGCAGTGCTGAAGGAGGGGTGGGGGAAGAGCCCTGACCGGGGGAAAACAGAAGAGACTTTGAAATGAGAAGCAGTCAGTCTATGATGCAGTGTGCTTGTTGGAATACCCAACTATGTGTACATAGAGCAACAGGTACAGAGGCTGTCAAGCGACAACAGTGCCCTTCTACAACACTGCAAAAAGCATTTGGCTCTGGGCACCACAGTGTCAGCAAGATGGTGTTTGGCTTAAATGCTGTAGCCCAGCTCCTCCTTTCAAAGAGCAAAAGATTAAGAACTCACCGCTATAACCTGAAGTAGGGGTTGCACGTCCAAAAAGCTTGTCCAGTATTTGCTCTATTAGCTAGACTGAGAAAAGACACAACCTCTCAGCACAAATCTTGTCTCTTTGATGAGAAATAAGGAAGTCACTCTTTACTCCTGCATGACCTGACAGGTCCCACAAGAAAAAGCGATTTTATACAAAAAAAACAGCCAAACAAAAAAAACCAATCTCAATCACGTGGCTGAGCACCCTTCTGGCTCAAGGCCCAGTACTCAAGGAAAGACATAAAGCAAGTACAGAAGACCTCCACATAAGGGTAGAGCAGCTGGCTCTGAAGGAAGGCAGGGGGCAATGGACTGTTCCCAACAAACCATCCATGACCATTTCAAAAGCAGAGGGCGATAGATGAGCGTACCAGGGTGGCACGAGTGGGAGCAGAAGCTGTGTCCATCTGAGTGAAGAAAGGTTATCTTCGGGATAGGCAGTGCCTTTCAATCAAGGAAGTAACTATTTCAAGCTGGAGAAAGTATGGCCATGGAAAATACATCACACGGCCTCAAGGAACCTTTCCCCCTGCTAATTTCCACTTTTCCCTTACAAAAGCAGCACAGATGTCTAGTGATCCATTATCTGGAAAACCATTTCCTAGAGGAGCTCCCTGGATTACAAACGCAACAGCAACAAAAAAGAACTCTCGGTGCCCTTTGCAACCCGCTCAGCACGGTGCAGGGCCCTCTCCTCTCACCGTGCCAGCACCCCCGATCCCCGCCGGGATCTGCCGCGGACACGCGTGAGCACCGCCGACTGCCATCCATCCCAGCGCCTCTGCCGCGGGTCTCCGC
>VZTX01016166.1:38216-78698 GCA_013400915.1 Pardalotus punctatus
CGCGTCCTGCCCGCGCCAGCTTCGCCACTGCCGGGGGCGGGGGTCCAGCCCGGCCGCGGCCCCGGCCCGGCCGTCACTCAGCGGGGGCCGGCCCCGCCGCCCCTCCCGGCAGAGAACAGCTGCGCCCGTCTCGGCCCCCGCCCCGGGCCCCGGTGTGGTCGGTCCTTACCCTCCTGCCGCACTCGAGATGGCGAGCGCGTTCTGTCCATCCATCCTCAGGGCAGCTGCGGGGCGCTGCGGAGGGCGGCAGCAAGGGCAGCATTTGCTTCCAAAGGGTTTTTCCTGCTTTTTAACGATTCAGACACGCTGGAGCCTGCGTTTTGTCCTTGCCAGACGCCTCGGCAAACTGCCTATTTGGGACACCCTACAAGATGTGCAGGCATCTTCTTGGGGAACCAGGACACTGTAAAGCACCCTGAGACTGCGGCTGGAAAAACCCCTTCCTGGGAGTAGTGGTGCAGCACTGGGACAGGGTGAGCAGGGGGGCCCTCAAGGCTCAGCCAGACCAAGTCATGGCCACCCAGGCCTCTGGCTGGATGGCCCCACCACCAGCGCTGCTGGGGACCTGTGCCTGCAGTCATGGGTGATTTATAAAAGCTACTTCCCCACAAACACCATCTGTAGCAATGCACCTACTAATCCCACACCTTATTTTACTCTCTGCCAATTTGCCCCATATGTCCAGAGACAGCCACATTCTAGAGCTGCTCCAAGTCTACGCTCAGCCCAGGAGAGCTTCCAAATCTCCTTTCCCCTATCTCACCTTTGAGTCACTTTAAAGCCCCATCACTTTAATAATTTTTTACCTACTCTCCCACAAAGTATCAGCCACAAGCTCCGACTTACCTCTGCTGTCTGGTCTCCACCAACAGCCACAAGCCAAGAGTGGAGAGGGCCCCAGGTTTACCAGAGGTCGCTCGTCCATCTGAATGTTTCTCCAGCTCTGTACTCCCAGACATAGTGATGACCTTCATCTCAAAATGCCCCCATTTGCCATGAGATGGTACTTGGCTTTTTTTGCATGACCTGGCTGGCACTGAAATTCCCTGTCCTGTGGCATTTGGAGGAAGATCTGCAGTTAGGTCTGAAAATACTACTCACAGCTAGGACAAATGAAGGACAGAAATGAGGGCTGTGCCAGGCACTGGATTCAGTGCATGTCTCGTTGAGGTGAGCAGAATTATGGTCCAAGTCACCAGCATCATCCCAGCTGCTGGCCGGAGAGAACAGGGCATTTAGAACCACCCATATTCAGGCTGAAGAAGCATGATGGGTACAAGATCAGCCACACCCAGATGCCAATTTCTGTGCCACCTCTTTACCAAATGCCTTTCTCCAGGGTGTGCAAACCAGGAGCAGCTCAGGAAGTGATCTGCTGGCACCACTGAGCTTCTCTACAAGCCCACACTGGTTTTGCACTCAGCAATATTTACGATCCACTTTTTATCCCATCTGGCTGCTGTCAGATCTAGCTTTGTGAGCACCAGAACCTCATCCAAGGTGTCTCATTCCCCCTAGAATGCACTCAGCCTGTCTCCACCAGAGAAGACATTAACCCAGCTTCTCAGATTTGTTTTCAGTGCATCAGTGGTAGTTCTTAGCAGTTTGCCCTGACACACTGCAGTAATGAAGGCTGAACAAAATGTACAGTTGCAGCACTTTTCACAAGAGACCAAGTTTCACTAATCTGGACTACACTGCGGCTCTCAAGGAGTGGCTTGGCATGCTTGAAGCATGTCCACTCAGGTCACAAGCTCCTCTTGCCCTAGCCAAGCTCTAACTTCACAGAGCAGGGCAATTCTCCTGTTTAAGAATTCCAGTCCAATCTGAAAACATCAGCAAAGAACAAAAGGACACAAAAGGGAGCTTTCAGGCTTTATGAAAGTTTAAAGCCATGTTTTTTTCATTGCATCATTTTTCTTCACTCTTCTTGTCTAATGCAGTCAGCACATGAGAATCCAGGCTCTCAAAGTTTGCCTGATGCATAACTGTTAGGACAAAGGATGAGTGTGGTGGAAACACAGAGACAGAAGATCTTTGCAACAGAAGTCTTCCCAAATGGGGAAAGAGGAGTCCAGGATTGGAAACCCTACAGACAGGAATTAATTTTGAGATGGCAAAGAACGTTCTCATATTTCTCTGACAAAACACTCCTCAAAAGGACCTGGGGTGAACACAGTGGGATACAAAAACAGGTAAACTTTGTCAACCTAACAAAATACAGCTGAGAAGGAATAAACAGAAAAGAGACAGTTTGAAAGTGCTTATTGTTCACAGCCCTGAGAAAGCAAGAGACCTACTTTGTTTGATTTTTTTTTTTTTTGTTTTTACAGTACAGAGTTATCTGTTTTCTCTAGCTAATCAATGATCATTTTCCATTTTATGAAATTCACAATGATCCACAAAACACGTCTAACAAAGCTGCATTCCATTTTTCTGGTTGTAAAGTTATCCTGGGTGGGGTCCCAAGAATTACACATTCCACATCCACATTCCAAGCAAGGATCAGCTGGGGCTTCTGCAGATACATCCTACATAGTTTTGTCATTTATAGTGCAGCTGGAGTTCCAGTGAATTCCCAGGCTTTGCTCCTTTCTTCCTGCACCTAAAGCTTTTCTATGCCTTATTTTATCTACATATAAAAACAATTATCAGTGAAAACTTCTGGCAGTGTTCCCCTCTTTAGCCTTCTTCCATCCAGACTGACTGCTATCCTACTATTTAAACCACACTTTCTAGACATTGTTGCTTTCATCTGGATTCTCTGTGATTAATCCATGTCTTTCCCGGAGGACAGTGTCTAGAACTGCATGCAGGGTTCCAGTGGAGGCCTTTCTAATAGCTGTGAGAATGAAAAATTTCTCTACCACCTGCCTGATTCAGACACAGGCCCTGGAAGCAGCCCTGGTGAAGTACCATGCATTTGTGAAAGCAAAGAAACCATTCACAACCACCCTGCAATATCGACTGCTGAAAAACTGAAGTTAAGAACCACGCAGCACTCTGTGTGAGTTAACAACTTCCACAGAGCAGATGTGTCTCGCACCTCCTAGGAACAGCAGACTAACTACTATTATGCTATTTCATGGCTCAGAAACATCAACAAAACTCAGTGTTCCGTAGTCTGTATGCCCAACATGTTCTACACATTTTTCAAAGCAGAGCATGAAATGTCTCAAAGAGCACTAGCAGGTCAATTGGCAAATATATGACAGGATCCTACATGGGGTAAGAGACTAACACTAAAAGCAGATGTAAAATCATAGTTCTGCATAAGGAGACAGCAGTACCTGTACTGTAATGGACTGGCAATGGAGCTACTGAAGGCAGGGGTGGTACAGCATTGTGGGAATGAAGATGGAGACATGTCAGTGCAGCCCCTCTGGATACAGTGTATGAACGGAATGCAGCTTGTGTCAGTAACTTCGTGTTGGGTTAAGCACTTTGGGTGCTCGATTCACCACATAGAGTGGTGCCCGTGGGTTTGCAGATTGGTTGGACTGTACTGTTTTACCAACATACAAAGCAGCCTCTGTGAACTCCAGAAGTGAGCTGTGCAAGTGTGTGGGACTGTAGCAATGTGTCCTTGCTTCTGTCCTGGGCTTTTTAGCCACCGACAACCAAGGACAGGGTGAGGTGTATTTCAGAAGGGGCAGACAAGCATGAAAACCATCCTGAGTCTCTTGAACATCTCCCAGGGCCTTTCCTCTAATACTACAATTGAAGAGTCACAAACTATGCCCCATCAGTACACAGGCACAAATAAACTTCTGGCAAACAGCAGATCCCCAAGCCTTAAGGATGCAAACACAGCATGAGTAATTCTCATGAAACCAAATTTCAAAATAGTTCCAGCAAACCCCCTATTGCCATGAAAATGGCTTGTAGGCAGCAGGTGAGATATGCTCTTAAACACATAGGAAAACTCTCTCTGTTCAGGAGCTCAGGGGAGTGCTTGTCTCATCCTAATGCCCTACCTAATTCAAATTTTCACACTCAGAACCCATCCTAGAGAGGGAAACTTTGCATGGATGTTTATCTTACAGTAACTGTTCATCATCACATGGATTCCTTCACTTGAATTCTTCACCTTCTCTGCCATGGCAGCTGAAGAAGTTGATTAATATGGAAAAGTATTAGTATCTTCATTGTTAATACCACCTCTCTGTCAAGTACACTTAAGAGCCAGCCTCAGCACACTTAAATATAGAGAGGACCATGTTAAGTAGCAATTTGCATTAGAATAGCGAGGACCATGTTAAGTAGCAATTTGCATTAGAATAGCAGTTTGCCAGTTTATCACTGCCCACTCTATTCATAAGGGCTCTGCTATACCCGGTGTACATCCAGGCAGAGAGACACTCACCAGACTTCCTAGAGGACTCCTTGCTGCTTAGCCCAGACCTTCTCCAGAACACCACCAGAATTAGACTAAGAGAGTGCAAATATAAGTCTTCCATGCTGAAACAGCTTGTTTGCTCAGAGTATTTGTATGTATTTTTTCTTTCTCACCCTACTGTTGAATGGCACCTTTCAGTCTTGGTTCCCTTTCTCCAGCACTCTGGCAAAGAGCATTATAGCAGAATTTCTTAGCTTGCCTTGTCTGTTACTAGCAATACTACACAGCCATGCATGGCAGAAAAAATCTCATTGCTGGCATTCATCGTGCAAAGCTTTAATACTGTGTTTAGCAATCTAGAGGGACTAGGCAAGCAAATTCAAATTGAGGCAGCAGACTATGAAATATAACCATGTCTACACCTCCTCTAAAAATTTCTAAGGCCAGAAATAAAGTAGATTCTGAAGTAGGCCAAAAATACTGTGTTCAGAGGACTTAAAGCACCCATCCACACACTTACAGAACACTGCTTTCTCCTGCCTCCAGGGAGAAGTCCTCTGAAGTTTCTCAGAAGCATACATGAAAACAAGCTATCAAAAAAGAGGGAAAGGAATGCTTTGAATTTAGCAGCTGGCCAGGGAGATGGTGTGAGGAGGGGACTGGAGAATTCAGAAAAGGGTATCATTGCTAAAGAAGAGCAAACAGAGCAGTAAGCACACAAAGTGCATACCCTTCTTTGAATGGTCAGTCCCACAAATGCAGTATTCCAAACAAGGCACTATTCAAAAATTACCAAGTTAAGGAAGAGGGAAGAACTCAACAACAATGCATGTCTCTGACAATAAATTCAGAAATACTAAGGACTCCTTCCATGTTTCCCAAGTAAAAAAAATGCTTGTTAAAGGAAGGACTACTCCATAATGGCTCTGAGTAATACCTATGAGATAAAAAGCCCTCCAAAATTAGGGAATGATCACAAGAACAAAATTCAACATTGTTTTATTGATAAATAACTTCTAAAATAATTTAACTCAAATATCCTAGCATTACAATGGTAAACAACATGAAAATTTTCAGAAAGTCAACTGAAGTCAACAGAACCCAAACTTGTTAAACAAACACAGATTTTTCAATTTTATCCCCATTATGTCTTCAAGGCAATGTAGTAGTTATATTTGTCTTCAAAGCCTGTTACTTATTTTATTGCTAAGCTGCTACATTTCAGAAGTGGTGATTAATCACCCTTTGAAAATTCCACAAGACTTTGAGACACAAAATCATGAATCCATATATCAACATGTGGAAGTGATGTGTCCACGAGAAAAGTCACTATTTTTCGATCCCAAGAGTTAGTGCTGTCATTAACTGCCTGTATCTGTGCCACAAAAGGTTTCTTCTCTACAAGATTCCGAAACACTATTGATGCCTCTTCTGACCACTGCTGGTTTTTCACTCCTAGGACAAATGTAAAGCAAAACAGAAGGTCATTTATAGACTAGACCAATCTGATTAAGTTTATAAAGAAGTGGTGTGAGTTTAAATGCTTGAGAAAACAGATTTTAAAGTGCTAATGAGTGCAACTTAAATCTAGAAAAGAAACACAAGCTCACTCATCTCCCACATAAACAAGCTTAATTATTACACAGACTAGGACATTTATTTTTTCTTGACATCTGAAGATATGGACATACTTGCAGAAGTGAAAGGCAAATGTACTGACTCACTGAGCAATTCAAAGAATATTAGCTGCCTTGCACAACCAGGGCTTATCAGGAACCAGGACAAAAAGGAAACTAAAGGTCCTTTCAAAACAAACTTTGTCTTCAGCCTGAGGGGGCTGAAATAACTTGTCCTGTTGGCCTTGCTTTAGATTAAGTTTTCTTCATCTCAAAGCAGCATCAGTTACTAAAACACCTGCCAAACCTTCAGGTCCCAAACTAGACATACAGAAGGCAGAAACAAAGAGAAATGATGCCTAAATGCCACACAACTGCTCTTACTTTTTTCAGAGCAGCATCCCTCAAAGTCAAGTCTGCTGGAACCTAAATGGGTTTTTGAATATGGCTGTAATATACCTAGAAATAAATGGCTCCTGCAGATTTAAGATTCAGTCTCCCCAGACCACTGCTGAGGTACAGCATCTAGACATGGGAGCTCATATATCATGCAGGAATACTCAAAAGCCAGTTTATGGATAAAAGAAGCAGAACAGCAAAGTGACAGCACTTTGCTTTTATTATTAGCAGCAGCTTGCCACTGATAGGACAACACAGGAACACAGCCACCTGCAGATTACAGAAGGAATTAAAAGCCAATAGTTAATCAACACTTAAGAAAAGGTTATTTAATACTAGGAAGGGCTATTGTGGAAGCAAATGGGATTTTACAAGGAAACAGACCAGAGACTGAGGCATGAGACATGAAAATAGGGAGAAAAAAGTGTAAGAACAGCAAGAGAATAGTTACTGGTCTTCCAGGCTCAGCTGGTCTGCTTTGACAATATGAAGCATCTGAGAGGCAATTTAACCAGCTACTTGGGAGACTCTGTGATGCAGAAAAAGTGGATTACTTGCAGGCTTGCTGAGCTGGATCCTGTACTACTCCAGAAGACAGACAAAGCTAGAAATCCATTACAGCAGTGTACTCCAAGCACCCAGCCTGTCAGTTGCACACCCATCACAGATCACTAGTTTAAAGGAACCCCCATGGTCACACTGAGGCTATGCAAGGAAACAAATACACAGAAGGCACAGAGCACTAATTCTGTCACCTCCAACAAACACATTCTGTGACTGAAATCTAGACTAGTGCTAGTGACCAAACAGCATCAGAAAGAAGCAGCTGACTAAGATGAGATGCATACATCTGAAAGCAATACAGAAATAAAGGAAAAATTTTAAAAGGAAAGAAATGACAGCAAGGAGAGATCAAGTTTTACTTTTTAAATTCTCTCAGATGTATGGACAGTCTCTATGCCTCATATTCTCCAGGAAACTATCTTACATAAGCTTATTGAAAGACCCCACCCCCTTGTGGAGTTTTTTGTTTGCTTGAGAAAACCAATATATTTCAGGCAGCTCTGGATTCCAAATATGCACTGGAGAACTGTAAATTAAAACAGGGTCAAGATATATACAAAAAGTCCTCTAGAAGTTCAGCATCTAGGTTCCTAACTTTATGTAAACTGATACTCAGAACATTAAGTTCTTGTCCACAGATACATCATAACTTTCACACTTGTTAACTGGTCACATTAAAGGATCAAAAAACATTTAGTTCTAATTTCCCTGTGTCATTTGCGTAGTAGATATCGCACACATGAAATGATAAATTTTATGACAATGAAAAGCAGCTGCTGGGAAAGTTTAAGCAGTCTTCATTCTCAAGCATGGTAACTTAAAGTGCTGCATTAAATTAAACAAACAAATAATGAAACAGAACCATCACCACCTATGCCAAGACAAAAGCAGAACTACTCTGACGACATAAACATGTAGAAAAACCCTATAACATAACATTTGACCTTGTCCAGTTTACATTTCTGTTCATTTTATATCCCCACAGATCTAAGACTTCAACAGAAACAATTGCAAATGCCTGATACCTACCTGCAAGCTGAGCTGTAATAGCTTGGAAAGGCAGTCTTCTAAACGTATCCAGGAGCGGCTGTACTTTCTGCATGCTGACAAACTCATGTTTGCCATAGTCCAGCTCATACACTGATAAAAACCCATTTCTAAGAATTCCTTTTATTATGACCCTGTACCACCTGAAAGGGGTGAGAAAAAGAATAGACAATTTGAGATCATATTCACACACTGTCAAAACACCAGAACATTAGTACACAACCAAAAGATCTTCACCAACATATCTCAGGCTTCCCAGATCTGGGTTTAGCTGAATAAAGTCAACTACCCCAGGTACAATCTGGAAGCATGAGGAGACTGCAACCTCATTTACTCCCTTAATCTCTAAAATATCACTGGACATCTGCCACCTTGTTAACAATGCGGACTAAGCAAAGCTAGGCTTGCCTAGCTTAGCAGTGTTAAGCTTGCTTTCAAAGATTTTGTTTTTAAGTAATATAAGCATCTACTTACTCATCTCCAATTTTAGCTGCATACAGTTTGTTTTTTTCAATGTTCACAGGTTTCTCTTCAGCCCTGCTGTAGTACAAGATCATTTCTTCCATTAGGGCGTACAGATTGTTTAGCTCATTCCAAGGCTGGACAATGAAGTGACCGGGATGGCAGGCCACTGAGACGTAGATATCCATGAGCTCACCCGGCTTTGGCAAGGGTAGAGGAGGAGGCATATCAATGGTGGACACTGCACTGCTGGGTTCTCTGGCTGAATCAGGGAAACTCCTCTCCAGCTTCCCACTAGATAACTGTAGAGCTGAAACAGCATCACCTAGAGCTTTTGTGGAGCTAGTCCCACTGGGTGTCACACTCAAGAAAACATCCTTCTGATGCTTCCACAAGTCTGCATTTTTGATCTGTCTATTGATGCTACGATCCATGTCTGGGAAATTCTCTGGAGCAAACAAGTAAACGTGTGCAATTCCCTTTGAAGCATCCTGTTTAATCACCTTGGAACACAAAATACAGTTTAACATCCAGTTAGTAACTATTTAAGGCACATTTGATTTTTTTTAGAAGACTAAGGCAGCAACAGTTCATTGCATTTATGCACAGAAGCATTTTCAAGGATCCCCCAAAGACATTAACAAAGTTGTGGGTAATAAGCCATTTACAGCAGATAAAAAGAAAAAAAGCACTTGCAGCTATTCCACTAATTTAAAGGAAATACAAAACTTGAACTGAGCTTTGTTCCATCCAACATGTTCAATCTCAGTACTGTATGTACAATTCTAGTTTTCACGGGAACAGTAGCCAGTATCCACATTCAGCTAAACAACCATTAAATACTAACACTCAATCCTTCAAAATATCTTCCTGTCATTATGGGAAATGAAGCCTGCTAAATTAAGAATGGGAAAGAAATGTAAGAAAGAAAAGATGAAAAAAGCTTCCAGGTTTCTATAATGCATAATTTTCAAGTCCTGTCATAAAAGTATTTCCTATTTAACATCAGATATGCTAACATTATAAATAGTAAAGCACTTAAATTTTAATTTGACAAAGCATGCAGCACTTCTCTAGAGATTCTTCTGTTGATGTTCCTAGCCAGGAATAAAAACTTTCAGCAGTTAAAGCATATATCTGCTGTCTATTATTTAATCCAGCAAAAATTAGCACCAAACTCAAACTCTCTCGGAAGAGAATGTCTAGAAAAGCCAGGTGCAACAGGTGTAAGTCTCAGACTAGAGGTCTAGACTAAAGCAAACAAAAAGGTTAAGGAAAGCTACAAAGAACTTTCTCAAAGTGTCTGACAGTATCTGGAATCAAAAATTTAAGAGGAAATAATCTTTGTTTAGTCTGTTAGTAATAGATTTACTTTAGGAGGGTATTATCAGTTAGTTAAACTGGTTAGGATACACTGCAAATGGAAATTATTTTCTCTCAAAGATAAGAGAAATTCTAAGCATACAAGGCATAAACTAAAACAAACTTGATTAGTAAAAGCAAACAAAAAATAAAACAGCTTTCAAAGACCAGAAGGGGAAAAAGCTTTGCTCACAAGAGGCATAAAAGTAATTTAAGATTAACTCAGAAGTTGTATATTTTTATGTGCTGAAACATGAACAACACATTTATTTCTTACTAGTAAAATATCTCTAGCTGAACATTTGGCCTTGGACAACCAAATGTGAAAAACTGCTGTGTAAGTTGCTAAATTCACAGAAGAGGGGGAAAAGAGATTATTCTAACAGGCTTAAGCAAGTAAGTTTTGTGACAAATTTCCTAGGAAAAGAATTTTGTATAGAATTTATGTCCTGTAGCTGGTTAGAAACTTTTACACTTCTATAACAAAAATCAGTATGATGAGTTGTTAAGCTTTTAAAGCTGTTCTTCCAATGCTCTTTTCACATGCTTGTGATAACAAGTCTCACAGGCATTTTGACTATTTACCTTCATGCTAAATTCAGGACAATTCATTACAGCAACTCTCAGCCACTGTACAGCATCTGGAGTCCACATGCCAGTGTTAGGAGGCAGATCTGCCAGGTAGCATTTTAAAGCCTAAGAACAGAATTAAACATATAATGTATAATTTAGTAATACAAAAGCTAGTCCACAAGTCTCAGTTCAGAGAATAATGCTGACAGAGTCAATCATATATGACAAACAGAAAGAGACACATGAAAATGCAAATCCAGTACCATGACACATAACATCCTGCCCATCCACAGGACCACACTGTGATTTATTTCAGGCAAAGATGCATGAGGAAATATACTGCAATGTTGAATGCCATGAAATAAAACAGAATTTTATTACATAAACCTTGAAGTAGCAGCACTACAAACAGTGCCAAGAGATCTAATACAGGTTAACTTTAACATGTCTGTATACCTGAGGAGGTATTGCAATTATTTCTCTCAGGAATTGTGGCGGAATTTCTTTGAGCTCTGATACTTTTACAGTTGCAACTGTTCCACCATCCATAAACTGCACATCCAGTGCCCGTCTAGTGTGAATAATTTTTATCTGAAAGAAGAAAGCAAGAGCATCATTTTGAGGTTAAGAACCCAACAGTAAAACACACACTGTAAAATGTTTCATGGAAACTAAAGATTAAGATTGAGTTGAATGAAGAGACATTTCTATGTCAGCAAACTGTAGCTGCTTTTAAAATTCTTCTTACCTCAACACGTGCCCATTTTCCTTTGGAAGGAAACAAGCAGATTTTGCCACAGAAAGGCAGTGATACATTGAACTCAGATGTCTGCTGCAAATACAAAAACAGAAGTCAAAAAGCACAGAGCTATTACTATCTGGCACTCAACTAACAATTTCAAAAGCAACACATGGCATGAACAGTACTGAGAAGCAAAAGCACTGTTCCAAATAAAGAGTATGTTTCCAGATTTGGAAGCACTTCTAATCACATTGCTTTAAGTTTCTGAAATGGTTAATCTTTTCATTCCAAGCTTTGTATCTTACAGGGAAATTGAGAGAATACGAAGTGCCAGGGGTAAAAAGCCACATTTGGAAACAGAATAGGAAATCATCAACAATTACTTGACTGTTCTGAAAAGCAGGAGCAGTTAAGAGCTATGACTATCAGATAAGTGAGGAAGCTCCTAGCTTATATTCTAGAATATACAGCTTCTTGAGATATTTAACAAACTAAATTCACGACTGACTCAAATGAAAGTCTACTAGGGGTGACATTCACCATGACAATCCCAAATAATGTAACAAGACAAGAGCTACTCTATAAAAAACATGGATAAACTCCATTTGAAGAACAATCAACACTTTACTTGGTTTAAATTTTCAGGCAAAATCAACTAAAACCCTCGAGATAAGCTGCAAAGCCTGATACTAAAGGAATCTGAATAACAATCTCTTTCTTTCTTTCTTTGATAGCAGCAAGAAAATTAACAAGTACTCTCCAAAGAATACAAACCCTTGAAACACCTATCTGGCTGCCTTTGTGTCTCTGTGTTGCTAAATCTTTTAGGGTTTATACACTTTCTTTCAGTGTTTAGCTTGCTTGAAACTGAATCCTGATAAATGAAACGTGTTCAGTATAAAATATTTCCAGATGATCCCACAACAGACCTAAAGCTCAACTTCTACACATAAAACACTTTGATAGAGTAGTTCCACAAACAGCAGCTCTAACAGGACCTTCAAGGATCTGCATTGGATGATTCGATTGTGTCAGGCTCAGCTGAATTACTAAATTGGTTATCTTAATTCTTACAAATTAGATTATCTTAAGATTTCTTCTCTTTGGCCTAAATTCTCTTGAGTCTAATAAGGATTTTTGCATGTGTCTGTAAATGCCTCGTGGAATGTCAGACTTTTCTGCCACATGCCTATTTTAAAGCAACTTAAGACTTTTCAAAATGTGTCCTATACATCACTTTGATGTTGATATTAGCCACAACATTCAAAAGCTAAGGGTGCAAGGACAAGATACGCATAATCAGACATATCAGATCAAAGCCACTGAATCTCCAAAGAAGCCATGTTAAGAAGAACAGACCTTGATTATGCTGTTTTTATTGCCACTTTGCACAGACCTAGTTGTTTATGCACCTCAACTTCATAATGTAAAATATCCAGAAAATCCATATTGCTACTATTCTAACTATTCAAGGAACATTGTAAGTAGTTCCTGAAGCCTTAGGGAGTGCTTGTGAAAAAGAAAGCATCAAAAGACACTTTTCACACTGAAAGATGCACCTCAAAAAAACCCAAATTAGAAAGAGATTTTTAGCCTTTTTGAATAGTCTATGGCTACCACAGAAACTTTAACTTATATGCAAGGAAAATCATTGGTACTCTCTGGAGAAATGCTGCATGACTTCACCATTTCCCTCACCACAGAAATTACCTTGTAAAGAAAGTAGTCTTCTAGTTTCTGCAATATTTCAGAAAGTCTAGACAAGCCTTTGGATGGCACTTGGCAACACAGGCTTCCATCAGAGAAAACAGTAGTTACTCTGACATTGGTGTATAGTGCATCTACCTGCAACAGTAAGAGTTTGACAAGAAAAGGAAAAAAAACCACGCAAGACTTAGCAAATGCTGAATACTGTTTTTTGTCCATCTAAGACCTCAGCAGTCAATGATTTTTAATGATTAAGGAGGAAACAGGACAATGGTACCTGTAGGTGCAGTTCAAGGGACTTGTCATACAATGCCTTCAGACAAGTAGCATTGATGTTGATATCGTCTTCTCCAGAAGTATCATAGAGAACAAGAATAGGAATATCACTCTTTTCCAGTATTTCCACAGCAAATATCTTGAAGCATGTCTGTGATTCCACAGCCTTTACTAGGACAGGATCATCACAGAAGGCTTCCAGTCCTGTAAGACAAACCGTACTGTTTGTGTACACAAGTTTTACTCACCCCTACTACTTGTATTCTACTTAATTTCTACCTTTTCAACAAAGAAAGCCATCTTTGGGGGCAGGGGAGAACAGAAAAGAAAAAGATCCTCTTCAGAAAGAATTGAGGCAAATGTGTAGAGAAAAATGGAATGCATCCAAGTATTAAAAAAACAACCAACCAGAAAAAGCCAAGCTTGTTCACAGCAATTTCACATATTTAAAATTTAGTATACTAAAAAAGTTAAAAAGGCCTACTAGTTTTAGAAAGGTAAATAAATTCCAGCAGAGTCTAGGAAGTCTGCAAGTATGCAAGTACTGAAAGGGGAAGGATCACTTAAAAATAATTAAATAGGCTCATATTTAGAAAACATGGCCTAATCTGGCCACAACAGATATGCCTCATTTACGGAAAAAGACGTTGTACTAGTGTACATTGCTTCACACAACAGTAAACGTTTCTTTTTATTTCTTTAGGCTCACATATATTAAAGAGACAAAGACATCCATGTTAAGTGCAGAAACACTTAAGCTCCATTACAGAGATACAGGATATAATTGTCTTCTAATACCAAGGATTCTCTTCTTCACATCCTTTCTTCCTTCCTTTTCCTTCTTTCCATGCATACCCATGTCTGCTTAGACTATCTGTGCTGAACAAAAGCTATCGTACACATACAGAACTATTACTAACCAGGATCAGAACTCCCAGACTCACAGAGGCTTCAATCCATAATCTTTGCCAACAGTAAGGATAGCAGTAAGTATGTGTGTAGTCAGCATTGGCTTTCTCTTACCTGCCAGTTTACATTTTGCAGCTTGAAAAGGAAGAGATCTGAACTGTTTCTGTAGACTGCACACACTGTTGTTTTCAACAAACTCAGTGAAGCCATGATCAACATAGTATACCTGAAAATGGAAAAGGGAATTAAAAGCATAAGATCATTAATACAATTGTAAATATGTTTTCTTGAGTCTAGGGAAAATGTATTCAGTTACCACATTCTCTATGCAGCCACAAATTACTTTCTGCCAGTTTAGTACCATTAATTTCATGTTTATTTCACTGCTTGAATGTTCAGAGTTTTCAGGGAAAGCCTCCTTCTCAAGATCTCTATAAAGCCATCCTCTCCAACTGTTCTACAAAATCTCAACTCTTGATAAGAATAGTGCTGGAATAATTCCACATATATTATCTCAAACCAGATGAAAATAGGTAATAGTCGTAATTTTTATTTATAAAGTTTTGAAAGTGTTGAAAAGTCAAATATCACTTAGGTGCCATTGTAAGTTTTGCCTATTGTTTTTACAGCATTAAGAGAATAATTATGATTTAAGCTTGTCTTTACTTTGATGCAAATACCACAATCAGTGCAGGAAACTAGTACGAAAACTGCTGATTGGCAGCAAATAACTGGAGCTAAAGTGAGAGAAAGAAGGTTTTGATAGGATTTTCTACAACTTTTTTTCTAAACTCTATCCTGCAAAATGCCTCCATAGCAAATACTGAAAGGAGGTCTGTGTCAGAGGACAATCAGCAAAAGCTGCAATAAAGCAGAGCTTTCTTATGGCTGATAGCCATAACTAGGGAGAAATTAGAGGCAAGCATGTACTAATGTTCTTGCCACTTCTCTACACCGAACAATCTTTCACAAAACCAAGTTCTGACACCCCACTCCAAGTTCCAGCTGAAGGGTATTATTCTAACTTTCAGAAAAAAACTCAATTCTAACACATGTGCTATTTAAGTATTTATAAAATGGTTCAACGTTGAAAGTATGTTAAGCAGGCCTGGGTGAAAAGTCACCTAACTGGGGGAAGAAACAAAAAAAAGTTAAAGACCTATCATTAATGTTGACTAGACAAGAAGTAATAGCGAAGTTTAAAACTTTTTTTATACTTCTAATATAAAAGATTTTATCTAAAAGTTCTAATTTCACTGCACATGACAAGAAGAGTCTGCCTGACACAGGAAAAGTTTAACAGAGAAGTTAAATAATCTCAATGGGGTTTAACTAAAATGCATTCTACACAACTCCCAGAACATCAGATCTGCCTGGAAGGATAAAATATATATATATATGTGTACATATATTTTTTTTTCTATTTTGTCTGTGTCAGAGATACTTCAGTATAAGACTTCAAAGAAGATCTAGGAGCAAATGAATTTTGTTCTTCCTTTTCCCTTTCTCTGTCCCACTCCAAACAGTGTTAATACACCGTTCCTCCTGCCAAAGGTACATTTTCAGTACCAACGTGCTACATGGCACAGCCCCTTTTAAAACCAAACCCCCACTAACTCAAACTATTACTGGAAAAAAACCTGAAAGACCATTTGATTTTGTCAATCCTATAACTTCCACAAGGTCATAATTTCTCATATACCTGAAAACAGATGCACTTCAGGGCAAGAAAAGAAAGAACACCAGCACAGCATATTTAAGAATTGACTGTCTATCTAAAAAACAAACGTGTCTCAATCCTTTCTCCAAGTGCCAAAAGAGGTAATTGCTTGCCTTTATTCTGTTGTCTTCTAGAGAAATTATTCGAGCACGCAACCAGGCATCATCTTCAGCATTTACTGCAACAAGTTGTCCAACACTCAGAGGCTGAGCTGGTGACACTGTGCTGTTCTGTTTGTAGTATGCTTTCATGTCATCTTCCATTTGTTCCTGGGCAGAAGAATAATCTTTGCCCACATACCTGCAATATTTTACAAAAAAAACCCCACAACAAGAGTTAGGATGCAACTTCAAAAAAGCTGGATAAAAAACATAAGAACATTTACATGCATATATGAATACATAATATATTTTCTAAGCACATTAGTATCCAAACTCTTTTCCCATTAACAGGCCTATAGGAAAAAAAAAGTTAACTCTGTCACTAAAACACCATCTTAATCTGGTTTTCACTAAGGTTGATCCAAACCAAAACATCTAAAATATCTTAAAAAATCAGCAGTTAAACCAAGTGCTGTTTACTCTCCTACTCCAGATTTATCTTGATATTAGGCTGTTGACCCAATGGTTCATACTAATGCTATTTGTGTTACACACGTCTTCTTAAATAAAGTATATAAACTTTCTGAAAAATCCAAGTGGGAAGTTCTGAATGCTTCAGAAACAAGTCAGATTAGAGCAGACAAAAGGAAAACCTACCCACAATTTTGTACTAGTAGCTACTGTTTTAGCTTGTTCATAGAGAGTTTGATACTGCTCAATTCTACCACACAGTTTAGATTATATGATGAGAAATAGTGCAGATATCATATGCTATGGTAACTCTGGTATAAAGATTAAGTTAAATCTGATCATATTCCAGGGAACTGCGATTTTCGTAGAAACAGCCTTTTTGTTTCTGTGCAAGCATTTGTCTACTTCATAATCCAGATAAAGTGGGGTGACAGTCACATATGTGTTACTTTAAAGCTTCTTTAACATTTGTTTCATAAAGATATCTAATAGACAGTAGTAGTAGCTAAACAGAAAGTAGAGAAATCTTTCGGAATTTCCTGCCTCGTTATGTTATTCATTATTTCTTGTGATAATCCAACTGCAGTACCTAGCGTATCATCTCTGCCTTCAATCACTGTTGTG
The DNA here is from genome assembly GCA_013400915.1 of Pardalotus punctatus. Classification (NCBI taxonomy): domain Eukaryota; kingdom Metazoa; phylum Chordata; class Aves; order Passeriformes; family Pardalotidae; genus Pardalotus; species Pardalotus punctatus. The sequence continues at coordinate 55,129 of VZTX01016166.1, forward strand.
AATGCCTAGCAAATATTTACTAGTGTTTCTATCACCTCACTTTCATTCTGACATAAGAATTCTTTGAGAATTGCTCCATGCCTCAAAACAGAAACAGCACCAAACTTTCCAGCTTTGCCTTCATTAGTACTGCATGGGAAAGGTTTCAAACAAGAAACTAAGAACTGTTACTCCACATATACAGTAAATTATAAATGATGCCAAAACTAAAAGGTGTACAGGAAAAAAGAGAAAGTTTTGTAAAGTTAAGTCACACGTACACAGCAGACTGGAAGTAAGAGATGCAATGTAACAATCCACTTCCTACACTGTCCCCTAAGACTGGGCTGATTAGGAAGCAAATCAAGAAACACTAGTAGTTTATTTCTGGATGAAAGCTCATCTTTCCAAAAGTGGAATCTGAGCACACTCAAGTCATGCCTAGTTAGTGTAAGTCAGTTATAGAAGTAAAAAGTGTTTTAATAAGCACAACAGTAGTATCTAAATACCATTATGTGTTGTAGCAGGGTTATTTTATAAAGTCTTCCAATGGCAAGTCAAGGCATAATGGTGCCCTGATTCTCAGACAAGCTAGAGCTAATGATATAAGTGATAGGTTCAGGACAGAAAAAGTTTCAGAAAATTTCCATTTAAACACACAAACAAAAGGATTTTTAATTTTCATTAGTCAAGTAAGTAAATAATAAAGTCCTAAAACCTCCTGTTCACCTATTCTTTTCTGGCAGACCTGCACAATATAAGCATGTGGATTTATAAATAAAGAAAAAAAAGGTAGATTCCAAAATACAAACTTGCCTAATTAGGACGTCATTAGTGTTTTTCACTTCTAACACCATGATGGACACAGATCCTTCCGATGGAATGATTAGAGAAGGAACAGTTATATTTTCTAGATACTGGTCCTTGGATTCTTCATAGTGCTGTTCAGCTGTAGCCTTCACACCATCATGCCTCTTAATTTTCTCAGTGACATTCAGATTTTCATCAATGCATCTTTGGGGTTTAGTATAGAGGATCGCCCTTCTCGGGACTACAGATACATAGTCCACAGTACACACATCTGACAGCAACTGTAGGTTATTTAGAATGTCTTCAGGAAATTTTACTTGGTAAGTGTCTTGGTACACTTTGGGAAGTGCATGAGCCCAAAGACCACTGGAATACTTCAGCAAGATGCTAACAACTTTCTCCTTGAAGTCGCTAGTAAGTGATGCAGGCATGGTCTCTGTATTTGGTTTTAATGAAGGGTCTGCTTTTGAAGAAGTAACATTCTGAGACGCCTTTTCTTGCTCGGTATCAGTTTTTCCTACTGGTGGTATTTTCTTAGCAGGATAAAGAAGTCCATCCATCTGATCACCTCTGTGAATTTTCTCCACCTTGGAAAACAAAAAAGAGAGTCAATAAGCAATTGCATCTCTAACACTAAATTGTTTCACCAATTACACTTTTATAACAAGCATTTTGTACAGACTTTGAAGAGAACATCCACAGGGAGTTAAAGTGGAGGCAGTTACTACAGGTTAGTATTTCCTGTAATGCTTCCTGCTCTGTTTTGACGGGTACCTAACACATATGACTACATCAGTAAGTATCAAGTATGGGCAAGTATCTCATCTATGCAATAAAACTGGGACTTGCTTCCAAAGAAGTACAGTCTCTCTTTCCTCCTAGAACCAGGAGATGATGACACCCTTCACAAATTTATGTCTTTTGCATATTAACCTGCCCAGTCTTCCCCACAGGTAAGCAGATCATAAACAAAAGTTTCTGTCTCAGTTTACTGAAGGAAAGGAGATTTGATTCTATACTTCAGAAACAAAAGAACACTTGCCAGACAGTGCTGTCATGCTCAGGGAATTATTTTGCTTTACATAAGTTCTGAAATTAAGGAAGAAATCTCTGGTTCATAATAAATTTCCTAATAAAATTTATTAGGCCCTTTTAAGTGATGCCCTCAGCCTCCTTCAGAACCAGATATTTTGCCAGTCCTTACGTCTCCACCCTTTGCTAAGTCCAAGAATAAGCATCTCACATAGTCTGAAGTCACAATATTGAAAGTGCCATTTGAGAACTGTAGCCACGAAGTCACAATAAAATTTTGCTTCCTAAAGCTTTGAAGTTTCAACCTAGATTGATCTAGCCATAGTTTATCAGAAATCCATGAAAAATTGAGATAACAAAAGCTCTTAGTGTATTCACATTGGTCCCAAAGCATGAACAATAAAAGTTATTAAGGTTTATGTAGCTCCACTTTGAAGCTCCTCAGAGGAAACAACTCTAATCAAAGTAATTTTCAAAAGAAGATCAATGAAAAAACATGGAGCAACTGAATTACTTGCTACTTCTTGAGGGCAGCCTTCACCATGCTGCTGATGTCCATACCCATCAGAACTTCATAAACCTTCCCCAAATAATTCTTTGCAGCTTTCTGTCCTAGCAACATACAACCAAAGCATAATGAACAAGACTTCAGGCATTATCTTGCAGAAGAAGAAGAACACATATCACCCATTATCAAGATAACATTAACAAGAAACAAACACTGAGTTACAATACATAGAAGAAAACTTAAATGGCCTTTTCTGTGTCTAGAACCATGTATTTTGTCCTAGGTACACCTCGTCATACTCAGCCCAAATTGCCACATGATGATCTGGGTTAAGAGTCAGGAAATGCACTGTGTAAGTGCATTTCCATACACTTGCTCTGCATGACATTGTCTAGGCTGGTCCCACAACAAGCTGTGAAATGATTCTTGGGAATAGGTCTTGGTCAACTTCCATGAACACTAGCACAAAGAAAAGGAAATAATTTTCATAAATATAAAAAATATTAACCATGTTAGAAAACCCTCACACATTCCTGGTAGCATGCCTAAATTATTCTTTATCAGTGAAAACCAAAATAAAAATACTTTCTGCAAGAATAAGACATAAGAAAGTGAAGTTCTTGGGCATCTCTGCTAGTCAGCTTGATATAAGACACAATAAAACATGTCTGGCAGTGCAATCTAGAAGGACCAAAGATGCCTTCAATGACTCCTGACAGAGAAAACCTATATTTGTACCTTCTGTTATGAGGAATCTTACTGTGCTCTTTGTACCATGGACAAAGAAAGGAGCTCAGTTAAAATAGAACCAAACAAAAAACTTATGCAAAAGCTTTTGCAAGGCTTTGATATGCGGTCAGGAGACCACAGTATATCAAGTCAAACAGACAAAAAAACCAGAGCATGCCATTTTGGCAGATAATGACATCCTAGATAGAGAGGAATCATAAGGACGTCCCATGTGCCCATGCACAAGACTGAGGAATTTATTTACATGATCAGCCAAGGAAACTTTTAGCTCCAGAAAATACTTAATATTATCAAGACAACAATTTTTTTGAGAAGGCTGTGTTGGAATGTATGGCAGCTCATCTTGGAACAAGCTGGATGCAGACGTCTACCTTTATGCATCCTTTCTTTTGGCTACTGGTCTTTAAATAGAGCTGCAACAGAGCTGAACAAATTTTTGCTGACAGGACTATAAACTTTTACATACTAAAGACTAGCAGCAGACTGAGGAGAGAAGATCTTCAGAGATCTTTAAGCGTCTTAACTCCAATAATAGCTCTGGGGTTTTCTAGGTATGAAGTTCCATTTTGAAGAGGTTGTAGATGCTGACTGAGCAAATCGTTTAGAGACAGCAAAATGCTATTTCAGTAAGTAGTTTCAGATTTCTTCAGTATAAATAAGCATAGCCAGACATCACTAGAATCACAGAATCATAGAGTATCCTGAGTTAGAAGGAACCCACAAGAATCATTGAGTCCAAATCCTGGCCCTGCACAGGACATCTCCAGGAATCACATCATCTTCAAGGCTGCACAACACCACAGAAACTTTTAATAACAAGCAAACAGCTTCACTTGTGAGCAGCACTTCAAAACAGCCACCCTTTCTTTAGCACAAGTATCTCAATCAGGTTTCCTGCTGAATTTATAGATTTGCCTTTAAGGTACTTTCCATTAGTATGGTTGACAGACCAGCTCTGAAAGCACATTATTAGTCTGGGAGGTATTGAAAAACACCTGAAAGAAAACAGTCATTCGTCACAGCCAACACAGGTTCCTGAGGGAAAAGTCCTACTTGTCTAACTTAATTTCATTTCATGACAAGATAACCCACACAGCTGATCCAGCAGATATAATCTTTTGGGGTTTAAGGACAGCATTCCATACTGGCTCTTATGGTGTCCTTCTGCACAAAACATCCAGCACACAGCTGGATAAACACATAATGTGATGGGTGAGCAGCTGGCTCAGGGGTTGGGCACAAACAGTCACAGTGAATGGGGGTGACATCAGACTGGGGACTGTTGCTGGTGGGGCTCCACAGGGCTCCATCCTCAGCCCTGTGCTCTTCAACAGCTTCATAAATGACCTGGATGCTTAGTAACCCTTGGAAAGGGTACTAAGCAAGTTCACAAAAGATACAAAACTGGAGGAGCTGCTGACTCCCTCACAGGCATGGAGGCCTTGCAGACAGACCTTGATCAATTAGAGGGCTGGAAAACCACCCATGATATGAAGTTTAACAAGGAGAGGTGCTGGATTCTGCACCAGGGATGGGGCAACCCTGGGTGTGTGTATAGACTGGAGAACAAGACTGGAGAGCAGCTCCACGGAAAATGACCTGGGGGTCCTGGTCAATGGCAGGTTGAACACGGGTCAGCAGTGCCCTGGCAGCCAGGAGGGTCACCCCTGTCCTGGGGGGCATCAGGCACCGCATCATCAGCTGAGCAAGGGAGGGGATTGGCCTGCTCTGCTCTACACTGAGGCAGCCTCACCTCAAAAGCTGTGGGCAATTTTGGGTGCTACAACATAAAAAAAGACATTAAGCTGTTAGAGAGCATCCAAAGGAGGGCAATGAAGGTGTAAAAGAGTCTTGTGGGGAAGCCCTATGAGGAGTGGCTGAGGTCACTTGGTCTGTTCAGCCTGGAGGAGACTGACGGGAGACCTCACTGCAGTTACAACTTCCTCATGAGGGGAAGAGGAGGGGCAGACACTGATCTCTTCACTCTAGTCATCAGTGACAGAGCCCAAGGGAAGGGCCTGAAGTTGTGTCAAGGAAGGTTTAGGTTGAATGTTAGGAAAAGGTTCTCATCCAGAGGGTGGCTGAGCACTAGAACAGGCTCCCCAGGAAATGGTCACAGCACAAACCCTGACAGAACTCAAGATGCACTTGGACAACACTCTTAGGTACATGGAGAGATTCCTCGGCATGTCCTGTGCAAAGCTAAGACTTTGATTTGATGATCCTTATGGCTCCCTTAAAACTCAGAGTATTCTGTGATTCTGTGACCATGACTGTTGTCACCTCTCCATTACAGAACACAATGCAGAGGCAACAGCTGTGGGAATGTATTATCAGGGCAACAAGAGTGTGAAGTTGTTCTACATGGGAGAATAATATGTTTGTCCTGGGCTTGAATAACAGAGGCAGCTCTTAAAAAGTGAAATCTGGAGACTCAAATAATAGAGCTTCAAATAAAAAAATACTCCCAAGATAAATACTGACACTGCTACTGAGTGGAATGCAAAAGAGCAAGTCCATTTGTTTTGATGTACACATATAGAGACGACAAAGGCAGATAAGCTTCTGTATGTGTTGGCAGGACAAAAGCTTTGTACACAGATGCTTGAAAACAATCAATAAAACCACTACATTAACACATAGAAACTAAAGAAAGTATCCACTTTGCAAAGCCAGCCTTGTTTTATTGTGTGTATAGTGATAATCATATAGTAGTAATCTTCTGGAGCATCAACAGTTTCCAGGAAGGAACTGGAGAAAACACATCCTTGAAATGAGAGCTTCTAGTCAAAGAAAATGTCCTTCACTTTCAAGGTTACATTCAAACTAGCATATGCAGTTACTTTCAACCATTCTTCTGAAAGGCAGGAAAATAAAACACTTCCAGCAATGGAAGTTAGCATTTAATGTCAGTGACAGAGTCTCGTCATGTGTGGCAAATGAGAAGTCTGGCTCCATGGCTCTTGGTATCTGACAGGTTCTCAAACATGGCTCTAAAATACAGATCTGAACTATCACTCTGATTCAGTGAGAAGAATTCATCATAAGTGTGGTGCAGGAGTTCTTTCAGATCTGATTTGAATATGCAGCACAAAAGCCAACTACCATGGCATACATACCATAGACTGTACACAGACATTTTATTGACAGGCACCTTAGACAAATGCTTCAGTGTGAAGGCAGGTCTCATCTACCTGACCTCCTCAACAGTACATGAAGTTCAACTCCTAGCAAGCTGGAGCCCAAAGCAGTGACAAAGGTATATCTGGCCTTGATCAGCACTACCTTGCATTCACACATTGGCTGACAGCATCTCTTCTCTGTCAGTGGCAGCCACCACAATTTCAGGTCCCACTGTTTTTGCCCATTCTTCTACAGTACAGGTTTCCCCAGGCAATGGCAAGATGCTGCTTCAACATTAACACTCAACTCCTCCCTGTTCTTCCAAGTAGCTGCTTCTGAAAGCAAGAGAGTTTAAGCTACCAAATGGCTGAATATGTGTCCAGAACAACCAGTTCTGGGGAAAAAAAGCTGACTTGGCCAACATTCTTGAAAGTCTGAAGATCCCCACTGCACAGAGTGGCATCACTCATTAAGGAGCTTTTCTGTACAAGGATGTGGAAGCTTCTTACATCAACCAGTTACAGCTAATCCTTGGAATCCACTTCAGCTTTTACAGCTTCTAGTCTGATACACAATTAACTGTTTTGCATGGGAAACTACGATACCTATCTTCTTACCCTAAACAACAAAAGAACATCAAGCCAAGCCTCATGTCAACTGGGAAGTTGGAAGAGGACTGGAGTATGCTGGCCAGAAAAGCTGTAGCATGTCCATTTTAAAAAACATGACTGGATACAGACTTGGGCACACTGCAGGTGACCCTGCATGAACATGGGGGTTGCATTAGGTAATCAAAAGAGGTCCCTCCCAACCTCAATGATTCTGTCTTTGGTTGTCATTTCTTCTGCACTTAACTAAAATGTTAGAATACAGGTCATACTGGGCATATTTTTATATTTTCTATTGTTGTTAGACTAAAGGATCCCTATTGTCAAGATACCCTCTGTTCAGGTTCAGCTCATGCTCATGGCTGGGGTGGTAAGCTCTACAAAGTTCAAGAATATCTTTAGGTTGCCTCCTTCTGCCCATCCTCTTTGCCCTCCCCTCCCACTTCATCACCCTGCACATCACAGGGAAGACAATTGCTCTCCAATTTCTTATGCTTACAAGACTCTGACTTCTGAAGAAAGACAATTACAAATGAAACTCCGTGATGCAATAACACCAGCTGAGTCAATCTAACAATTCCAACTGTTGAGGGCTGTCCCTATTCCTCACGTTTTTATGTCAGCACTGAGGATTAGCAGACATCTTTGTCAGCAGTTCTTTTTGGCTGTACTAACCTTTACCTCATAGTGCACTGAAGTTCTCTTACAAGGCCAGAAAAGTGCAAGATTTAACATACAGGAGTTGCATGGGTTGCAGGAATATGTAAAGATGCTGTCAAATGGAGTCTGACTTCATTTGGTGGCTCATCATGTTGTCTAACCACTCATCACCAGGACTGAGGTTCAGATGTATTGATTTACAGCCTGTTCTAGAGCCGTGTTTGGACAGCAAAGTTATTGTGATCTTGTGTCCTCAACTGGCACATTTCCACATCTGCTATGATAGAGTGAGGCTTGTCACTGAGGCTGACACCAACTGTACTGAAGTATGTACAACACATCTAGTTACATTTTAGGCAGAGCATGTCCTGTGTTCTCTGATCTCTAATGGCTGGCTAGTGGCTCTGTGTCTAAACCCAGATTTTTTCAATGAGCATGGCAAAAGAAAGTTATCATAATCCAAGAGCTCTTCTACTGGAAACAGTTTGTAGTGTTTGTGTAAAACTGTGAGCTTTCATTCAATACATACTAGCTGATGTGACAGCCTGCTCCATTGTCTCCTCCATGTGCAAAGTACATTAGAGTTGAATTTTTAATTCTCTCAAGTCTGTTTCTCTGTTTAGAAGGATGACTTTTGCTTCACAGATCTTAACTGTGGTATAGAAATTCCTTCCCTGATAGTAAAGACCTGACAGAACCAAAATTTCTCAAGGAATAAAACTGTCTACTGTGGCAATCCTCTTTTCTGAGCATACCCATTTAATTCACTCTGAATGCTACAGTAAAAACCCAGCTGCCTGATGCAGTAGTATGTAGTACCCATTTTATTAAGACATGGTGTACTGCCCAGGAACAGATTCAGAAAACAGCAGCCTCAGTCCTCTTTCTGTCAGTTTGTTTACCATCTGATCCTGGCATCTTCCCAAGCCTTTAGTTTCACTTTCTGCAAGAAGTCCCAACATTTACAAATGTAAAATACAAGTAATATTCTGAAAACTAGATATAGCTAAAAAAAGATAAACACAATATCCTACCAGTCAACTAGACAACATCTTGTTGTCTCAAGCAAATATCACTCTTATCTAAAAAATCCTCTACCTTCTTGTAATGATGAACTTCAATTTGCAGTGACTACTAAAAAAAAAAGCCAAACCAAACCAAAAAACCTCACCAAAAACCAAACAACAAACCAATCAAACACCACCAATCAACCACTGAACAAAAATATGCTAATTTCCCCCTTAATTTCTCTGATTCTTTTTCCAATTATATGTTTTCAAGACTGACAGACCGTGGGACCTGTCCAACACCTTACCAGACATCCAAGAGATGAAGTGAAGAAAACTAAACTTTCCTTTACCCTGTCAAACCTCCTCCTCAGAATAGATAGCCAGGGAAATGTTCTCCAGTTTGAGGAGCCTTTTCACACAGTATCACCCAACACAGTGCTTAAGGTCATTAAAGAATATACTCACAAGTTAAGTATTCTTGGGCTGTATGTTTATTAAAAAGCAGTAAGAAACCTGACTGAGGAACGATAGATTACAGAGATTAAATTGTCCTCTGATAAGTACAGATTAATAGTTAATCTGATGTGTAGCCAAAGCCAGTAGGATATTTTACAATAAAGAACGACTGTTCTAGAACTGCTGAAAAGCAAATATATCCCTTCCAGCACAAGTGGAATTTCAAAATACAGAATGGTAGTGTTATTTGTCTACCAGCTCCTTCAGAAAACAGAGTGAAAGACTAAGGCAATCATTACCACAAGTCAAGATGCATACATCCCTTCTTTCTGTCAATTAAAAGGTGTCTGCCTGTTTCTCATTTTACAAAAGTGCCAGCTCTAGGGATTGGTGTTTTCACCAAAACTTTGGGTTTTATAAACCTGGAAGAACTTCTGAGGCACAAGGTATGATAGGGTCTGACAGGATCCATCCATCCTAATGGGTGAAGTGCATTTTCTGGCTGTAAGTGACCTGCTGTGCCACTTAAGACACTCACAGGTCTATGAAACAGGATGGGATTCACTGAGAGTAGTAGGGGACCTGGAAGAAGCATTCACCAAGCTGCTCTTCATCATTTATCATCAGTCCTGGATAACTAAGGAGGTCTGGAATGACTGGAGGCTGGCTAATGTGATGCCCACCCCGAAGAAGGGTTAGAAGGAAGATGTGGGCAACTACAGGCCCGTCAGCCCAACCTCAGTGCTGGCAAAGGTTATGGAACAGATCTTCTTGAGTGTGATCACACAGCACATGCCAGACAACCAAGAGACTGGGGCCAGCCAGCATAGGTTTGGGGAAAGGCAGGTCTTGCCTGACCAACTTGATCTCCTTTTATGACCAGGTGATCCACCTAGAGGGTGAAGTAAAGGCTGTGGATGCTGTTTAGCTGGATTTGAGCAAAGACTTTGACACTGTCTCCCATGGCATTCTCCTGGAAAAGTAGGCTGCCCATGGCCTGGATGGGTACACTTATTGCTGGGTTAAAAACTGGCTGCACAGCCAGGCCCAGAGAGCGGAGGTGAATGGTGCTGCATCCAGTTGAGAGCCAGTCACCAGTGGTGTCCCTCAGGAATCAGTATTTGGCCCAGTCCTCTTTAACATCTTTACTGATGGATGAGATCAACTGTACTCTCAGTAAATTCATTGATTACACCAAGCTGTGTGAGAGTGTTGATCTGCTGGAGGGCAGGAAGGCTCTGCAGAGGGATCTGGACACACTGGATTGATGGGCTAAGATCAATTGGATGAGGCTCAATAAGGCCAAGAGTCAGGTCCTGCCCTTGGGTCACAACAACCCCATGCAGTGCTACAGGCTGGGAGCAGAATGTCTGGAAAGCTGCCCAGCAATGAAGGACTTGGGGGTGCTGGTCAACAGCACCTGAACATGAGCCAGGAGAGGTCCCAGGTGGCCAAGGCCAATGGCATCCTGGCCTGTATCAGCAATAGTGAGGTCAGCAGGACCAGGGCAGTGATTGTCTCTCTATACTTGGCACTGGTGAGGCCACAGCTCAAGTTCTGTGTCCAGTTCTGGGCTTCTTACAACAAGAAACACATTTAGCCACTGCAGCATGTCCAGAGAAGGGCAAAGGAGCTGTGAAGGGTCTAGAGAGCAATTCATATGAGGAGCAGCTGAAAGAGCTGGGGTTTTTTAGCCTGGAGAAGAGCAGGTTCAAAGGTGACCTTATAACTCTCTACAACTCCCCAAAAGGAGACTGTAGCCAGGTGAGAGTCAGTCTCTTCTGGCAACCATTCACAGGACAAGAGGAAATGGACTCAAGGTGCACTGGGGGGTTCAGGCTGACCACTAAGGAAATTCTACACTGAAAAGGTGGTCAGGCCTTGCACAGACTGTTGAGGGAAGTGGTCAAGTCACCATCCCCAGAGGTGTTCAATAAATGACTGGACATGGGACTTATTGCTGCAGTTCACAAGGTGGTGTTTGGTCAAATGTTGGACTTGATCTTGGAGCACATCTGAAATACTTGTACACCAACACACAGCACGAGAAACAAACAGGATAAACATCAAGCACTGGTCATTTCCCAGAGCTATGACGTCTTTGCTGTCAGCAAGACTTGGTAGAAACAAGTGCCACACCTGGAGTGCTGGGATGGAAGGCTGAAGGCTCTTCAGGAGGGACAGGCAGGGCAGGCAACATGGAGGAGTCGCACTGCATGAAAAGAGGAGGTTTGATGGCAAAGCCCTTACCATTAGCAATGATGTGGTTGAGAGACTGGTTTCAAAGGAGATGTTGTAGTGGTTGTCTGCCACTGACAGGCACTTAGGAGAAATCTCTGGAGCAGTATCTTGTTCTTATGGGAGACTGCAACTTCCCAGACATCAACTGAGATCACTGTACTGCTGTGACAAGCAAATCTGGAAAATTTGTGAAGTTTGTAGGTGATAACTTCTGGTCACAAGTACTCAGTGAGTCAACTAGGAAATATGCCCTCCTAGGCAGAGGACTGTGTCAGGGGAGGTTCAGACTTGATGTTAGGAAGCATTTCTTTACCAAGAGGGTGGTCAAACACTGGAACAGGCTTCCTGGAGAGTTGGTTGATGCCCCAAGCCTGACAGTGTTCAAAAGGCATTTGGACAAGATGATCAGTGATGGATTCCTTCCAACTGCAATATTCCTTTTCTATTTATTTTGCAAATACTTATCACTTGCACTTTTCTGCACTGAGCCAGCATCTGCATGAAGCTATTACAAATGCCAAGATCCCCTTTTCCCAAGCTTAACACAGAAAAAGCTCACACTTTTTTCATGTAGTGGGAGTCCTTTCTATCCATGGCTGTAATGAAGATTACATTGAAATTTTATGGGCCAGAAACATGATATGAGGATGTTACATACTTCTTCAGAGTGCCTGGTCTTTATAAATCTGAACAACACTGCATTATTAGGCAGCTGACCTTGTATTTGCATCCTTTACCAACTCACTTATTACAATGTTGACCAGCACATGTCCAAGTGTTGCCCCTGAGGAACCCCACCATGACTTCCTGCCTTTCTGAAGGTCAGTCATTCCAGGCTTGCTCCTTTTTCAGTCTTTACACCAACTAAACATCCACGTAAGGATGTTCCCTATGTCCTAGGACTGCCTAATTCTCTAAAAGCTTTTGGAAAAGAACTCCGGAAATGAAAGCAAATGTTTCGAGAAAAGATCTAAGAGTTTAGGGTTTTCTTGCACTGCCATATCTCAATCACCATCACATCATGCCTGAATCACTCACAGAGTTCAAGTACCTTAGGAGAGCTGAGCATGTGCAAGGAAAAAGTCCCTTATACATACAACTCAGTAAGGAGGTTTATACTTAGACTGCAAAGGGAACCATTTTGTCATGTTGCCAGTACCAAAAATAAATTTATTATTACTTTTTGGGTTGTGACTTGGGAAAAAACCAAACCAAAACTTTTAAATTTACATGCTTACATACCTCTCACACCTCTGCTGCAATGTTCTCTCTCTCTCTGGGGTTCAGCTGCCTGCATCCAAGGATTCAAGGCTGAGCCCAAACAAAGCAAAGCAATGTAACTTTGGCTCAGAATTCTAAGAAAACAGCCAAGTTGTGAGAAAGACTTGTGACAAAAATACATAGAAAGATAAGAAATGAGACAGGAGTTGGAAGTCTAAAACAGGGATCACTAGCTGCTCAAAGATGCATGATAAAGCAACTAGACAAATAGAAAGGTAAAAAACTCTTATAAAAAAAGGTGAAGGTGGGAGAGTCATTGCCAGTCACCACTTTTTTCAAAGCANATTCATATGAGGAGCAGCTGAAAGAGCTGGGGTTTTTTAGCCTGGAGAAGAGCAGGTTCAAAGGTGACCTTATAACTCTCTACAACTCCCCAAAAGGAGACTGTAGCCAGGTGAGAGTCAGTCTCTTCTGGCAACCATTCACAGGACAAGAGGAAATGGACTCAAGGTGCACTGGGGGGTTCAGGCTGACCACTAAGGAAATTCTACACTGAAAAGGTGGTCAGGCCTTGCACAGACTGTTGAGGGAAGTGGTCAAGTCACCATCCCCAGAGGTGTTCAATAAATGACTGGACATGGGACTTATTGCTGCAGTTCACAAGGTGGTGTTTGGTCAAATGTTGGACTTGATCTTGGAGCACATCTGAAATACTTGTACACCAACACACAGCACGAGAAACAAACAGGATAAACATCAAGCACTGGTCATTTCCCAGAGCTATGACGTCTTTGCTGTCAGCAAGACTTGGTAGAAACAAGTGCCACACCTGGAGTGCTGGGATGGAAGGCTGAAGGCTCTTCAGGAGGGACAGGCAGGGCAGGCAACATGGAGGAGTCGCACTGCATGAAAAGAGGAGGTTTGATGGCAAAGCCCTTACCATTAGCAATGATGTGGTTGAGAGACTGGTTTCAAAGGAGATGTTGTAGTGGTTGTCTTCCACTGACAGGCACTTAGGAGAAATCTCTGGAGCAGTATCTTGTTCTTATGGGAGACTGCAACTTCCCAGACATCAACTGAGATCACTGTACTGCTGTGACAAGCAAATCTGGAAAATTTGTGAAGTTTGTAGGTGATAACTTCTGGTCACAAGTACTCAGTGAGTCAACTAGGAAATATGCCCTCCTAGGCAGAGGACTGTGTCAGGGGAGGTTCAGACTTGATGTTAGGAAGCATTTCTTTACCAAGAGGGTGGTCAAACACTGGAACAGGCTTCCTGGAGAGTTGGTTGATGCCCCAAGCCTGACAGTGTTCAAAAGGCATTTGGACAAGATGATCAGTGATGGATTCCTTCCAACTGCAATATTCCTTTTCTATTTATTTTGCAAATACTTATCACTTGCACTTTTCTGCACTGAGCCAGCATCTGCATGAAGCTATTACAAATGCCAAGATCCCCTTTTCCCAAGCTTAACACAGAAAAAGCTCACACTTTTTTCATGTAGTGGGAGTCCTTTCTATCCATGGCTGTAATGAAGATTACATTGAAATTTTATGGGCCAGAAACATGATATGAGGATGTTACATACTTCTTCAGAGTGCCTGGTCTTTATAAATCTGAACAACACTGCATTATTAGGCAGCTGACCTTGTATTTGCATCCTTTACCAACTCACTTATTACAATGTTGACCAGCACATGTCCAAGTGTTGCCCCTGAGGAACCCCACCATGACTTCCTGCCTTTCTGAAGGTCAGTCATTCCAGGCTTGCTCCTTTTTCAGTCTTTACACCAACTAAACATCCACGTAAGGATGTTCCCTATGTCCTAGGACTGCCTAATTCTCTAAAAGCTTTTGGAAAAGAACTCCGGAAATGAAAGCAAATGTTTCGAGAAAAGATCTAAGAGTTTAGGGTTTTCTTGCACTGCCATATCTCAATCACCATCACATCATGCCTGAATCACTCACAGAGTTCAAGTACCTGAGGAGAGCTGAGCATGTGCAAGGAAAAAGTCCCTTATACATACAACTCAGTAAGGAGGTTTATACTTAGACTGCAAAGGGAACCATTTTGTCATGTTGCCAGTACCAAAAATAAATTTATTATTACTTTTTGGGTTGTGACTTGGGAAAAAACCAAACCAAAACTTTTAAATTTACATGCTTACATACCTCTCACACCTCTGCTGCAATGTTCTCTCTCTCTCTGGGGTTCAGCTGCCTGCATCCAAGGATTCAAGGCTGAGCCCAAACAAAGCAAAGCAATGTAACTTTGGCTCAGAATTCTAAGAAAACAGCCAAGTTGTGAGAAAGACTTGTGACAAAAATACATAGAAAGATAAGAAATGAGACAGGAGTTGGAAGTCTAAAACAGGGATCACTAGCTGCTCAAAGATGCATGATAAAGCAACTAGACAAATAGAAAGGTAAAAAACTCTTATAAAAAAAGGTGAAGGTGGGAGAGTCATTGCCAGTCACCACTTTTTTCAAAGCACTAGTTCATAGGTGAAAGCAAACAATTCAGCAACACTACAGATCTGCCCAGAGCTGCTGAAGCAGATTCTTCTTCTCCTGGCTGAGTTCTGTCTAGACAACAAAGACTTGTAAGCGTATTTATTGTCGGCCCCATTGCTCATGAAGGCTGGGCTATAATCTGTGACTGCTAGCCACTACATGCTAACTTTGACTTTTGCTTTAACTGTGCAAAATATGTTGCTACAAGTAAGATGCTCAAGGAAGCTAACCTAAAGAAGGGAGGCAACACACCGATGGAGACAAAGTCAGTCTAAATACCTCCTACCTTAACAGTGAAGCCTGGAAACAAGATCATCAACCTGCACCTTACACTGACATCTGGAGACTTGAACTCATTAAATAGGAAAATTTTACCATTATCCATGGTGGTAAAAACAGAAATGACCATTTCCTAGACAAAATTCCTTCCTTTCAAACAGAAGGTTAGAGATGCAAGTTATTCAGAAGTGATACTATCCAAAGCACAGTCCTCAAATGACAAGCTTGGAGACACTGAAAATGTATTAGGTTTATTGTCTGCTGGTTTGTAACTATGCTACTATTGATAAGAATGAGTTCAAAAAGAGCATGTTCTATCTCTTTAAGAAGACAACGAGAGAAACACCCAGCATTTCTTCTCTTCTCAGCCTGGCAGACAGTCCCAGTGCAAGCAACCAACAGGACAGAAATAATTCAGAAATTAGTCATGGAAGCATCTTTACTTTTAATGGAGACTACAGTCCATCTTCTGCATTTCAAAGATTTTACAGAGCTGTACACCTGCAGATGGTATGTTTGAACCAGGAACAAATACTGATTATATTTAAGCGATGTACAGTAGCTTTCATATAACAAGTTCCAGTTCAAACTTATCCATGCCTGAGCCATAATTACAATTTTGTAAGTCAGTAAACTGAGACAGGCTTTAGAGGCTCATTAACAGTTCTTCACAATACGACTGACTGCACCAAGATAACTTGATAGTTCTGACTGCTGTTGTACTGTGCCCATTGTATTATAATGTCTCCATGGATTTAATCAGTGCTTATTTATGCTTAAATGACTTAATTTGCATGCTAGAAAGAAGAGACAGACCCAAGAGATAACAAGCAAATGAATAACAAACACAGAACAAAGATCCTGGATGAACAGGACTGACTGGAACATAAGCTACAAAAAAGACTAAAATTTGCTGCATGAATTAAGCAATTCAAGATGAAACAGCTTGCTCTATAGATAACACAGGAACCAATCATCAACCATCAAAACAAATTGCTGCTGAATGCATACATTTCTAGTGTCCCTAGTAAGGTGTTACAAACGTATTTTATGTATCTGTGAGAATACCATACATGCATGCTAATAGAGTTATTCCTGAACAGCAATTATTTAACTCTGTTAAACTTTTTTTTTTTTTTTTGCATTTAATACTTTTACATGAGAAAAGACTTAGTAGGACATACATGAAATGCACTTCAAGAAGACAAATATTCTCATTACTTCAATACTCTCCTGTGCCACACTCTGACAGATACCAAACAATTTAAAAGAGTTCATTGATATCACTGGCCTGTTAAAGTAAAGCTAAACAAAGCCTGTATGCAAAGTTGCATGACACCATAAATGACCAATGAATGCAGAAGAAGAGACAGAAGTACACCAGTTGAAGACCCGTAACCCCGTGGTGATGGTAGCTCATCTGTCAGACCTCTAAGTGGACACTCAGCCAGATACCAGTTCCTAACACAAAAGGCAAAGACGTCATCGGTAATCAAGGGGTAACAGACATCAAAAGAAGGGCAGGAAGGGGCTTAGCTGTAATCTCTCCTCTCAACATTACACTCTTCAATTTAATCTATTATTGTATCATAAACCTCACTTACACAGCAAAATTCCTTGTCTTAAGATGTGAGCAAGACCTCTGGAAAAGTCTATAGAAAGAAAAATACAGCTAGACCTCAGACTACTCACAAAGGATCTGTTGGTCGCTTACAGCTTTAAGAGGAGATAAACTCACCAACAACAAAAAGCATAAAAAGCGACTGAGGGAAAAAACCAAAGCAAGAACAACAAACATGGCATGGAGAGCTATTGGCTATTTGGGTTGTCAGTACTGGAGTCAAAGGTAGCAACTCAGCAACCCAAGGACTTGCTCCAGGAAATCACAGAGGCTTACCTTCTTTCTCCAAAACAACGTTAGTCCAATCAACAGTGATTTTCTGGGTTTCAAAAGGCATTGTTACAATTTGGGAGGAGAATGGTGGGGGTGTGGGGTTTTTTTGTCACTGCTACAGAGCATGAAAGGAAATGCAGGCACACATAAAATAACATTTGGCAAATGAACACTCAAATCTGTAGGGTACTGGCATCTTCCATAAAAATGGCATTCAATACTTACTGTGCACACGTGAGGCCAATTCTCAAGCTGATAGAGCACTTCTGTGCTAAGGTCCTCCCAGTACATTTCCCGATAGATCTGAGGCATCTTTGACACCCTGACACCACTGCTGTACTTGCTCAGAAGCTCCTTAATGCGATTTTGAAGTTCATTGACATCGGCAGCAGAAGAGCTGGGGGCAACAGTATGTGTCTCTGCAGTGGATATATTCAAGCTATCTGTTAAAAAAAATATATATAGCCTTCAAGTAAACACAGCCCTACCAACAGGAAGACCAATGATTACATCCCTGCTTAAAAACTAAACATGGGAGCTGCCAGCATAACACCAACTCTAAAATGCGGCTCTCCTGCTCAGCATGGCCGGTTCAGTCACTTTCTAAGGCAAAGAACTATGGAAATCTCAGACATTTAGTAACTACCTAAAGATGAAATTTTAATGACTGTAGTTATTTTCATAAGATGTTGCTAAATGTTACTTATGAAGGGACTCTGGAAGAGGATACAGAACCCGCTGCCCCACCACAGCTGAGACATTGCACTAAGGCAGTATCCCAAGAGCAGCACAAGGTAATTTCTTCATGAGTACAAACACACCAAAGACATAGCACAAAACCAAGAATGTT
Source organism: Pardalotus punctatus (assembly GCA_013400915.1). Taxonomy (NCBI): domain Eukaryota; kingdom Metazoa; phylum Chordata; class Aves; order Passeriformes; family Pardalotidae; genus Pardalotus; species Pardalotus punctatus. Next base: position 73,065 of record VZTX01016166.1, read on the forward strand.
CTTCTACATTCAGATAGATGTACAATTCATACCAATGATTTGCCTTTCATTCCAAGATATTTCCTGAGGAAAAGTCTCCATCCAGCAGGGAGCCTTTCTATGCTACTGCATCCAAGGAAGCCCTTCAGTAGAGCAAGCAAAGTGACAACTGTTCCGCTGCTCTGAGCAGTTTCATACATTGTGTGTAGGAATTAGGCAGTCATTACTCCAGGGGGAGGTTCACACCACTAGCTTATCAGCTCCCTCATCTCTACTCCTCCCTTTGGTGGGGTGTATTTGCTGCCAGACCTGAAGCTTCACAAATCAGGCTGACAGATCTCAAAGAAAGCAACCATCATTTGGCAAGCCCATCAGCTGAACAACTGTTGAGCTAGGCAGGCAGAAGAGTATTTTCTGGACAGATACATTAGCAATGCTGCTTACTCCTGAAAGCCAGGATTTTATTCCTAGACCAGATTCCTACACTGGCAGTGAAGTTAAGCTTTCTCCTCCTGTTTCCAAACTCCTCACACTAGCTTTGTGATTGGCTTTGACACTTACTACCCAATGTTTTTCCTAGCAGACTGAAAGTCAGACAAGCAAACACACACATTTTCTCAGCACAATGAAATTAAAGTGAAAAGGTTCACCACAGAACTTGGTTTCTCATCCAAACCTATCTTCATTCAAAACAAGTACTAAGATGGATTTCTTTTAAGATGACACTCACTCTGAGTAGTCAACAAAGAATTTCTTAATGGACATACCACTTGACTCTGTGGAAGAGCTTCTGGACAGGTGAACTTGCAACTCCTTTTGAAACCGTGATGGGACAGTCAGTCTCTTCTCAGGCCTAAAATTGGAAAGAAAATTGCTTAAAAATCACTCTTCTGTCTCTAAATAACATTCCACTTGCTTGTAAGACCTATACATAAAATAAAAGGTATTCCACACATTCCTAGAAGGTCTCCTGCATAAGAGGACTACAAGTACTCACAATATCCTTGCTTGGAAGACAACCTGATCAGCAGTAAGAGGTCAGACCAATGAGTGGCTTCTAGTTTTTACTGATTTTTCTCATTATTGTGAGAAACAAGACACAGTAAAAAGATGTTAGCAAAATGAAAGCATCTAGGAACACAGAGGCATTCAAAGTCTTTTTGTGGATGCTGTTCTCACACTGTTTAATAGATTCTTCTCTGAAGATCTCTCCACTGAAAGCACACAAACGTAATGCTTGCAGGTGTTCTTTTAAGGTCCATCAGAGAGCAGCAGCTTTTACCTGGGCATACAGACACCAAAATGAGCTCGTGACACTAAAGAGGGCACCATCAGTAGCTCACTAAGACCTGGAAAAAATCAGCTGTGGAATAATTGCATACACTGCAAGCAAAAGGGAACAAGAGTTGGAGAAGGGAGTTCAAAGACTAGGACCAAACACCTCCCAAAGGGAAAAATGCACATATCCAAGGAAGAATTGCAGTGCAAAAGTCAGGGTGGCAACATCACCACAGCAGGGCAAGTTGCTGTGAACCAGACATCTGTGCAGAACAGACCCTGTACAAGCACTGGGCAGGTTTCACAGAAGACCTCTGCCCAGGTGCCAGAAAGGAGACTGGCCAACTGTGGACTTCAAGGACAACAGTGGAGCAAGCAAAAAACCTCACCAGCTGCAGAAACATCACGGACGATTTTCTCAGCTTTGCCTGGACTCTCAGAAGGTAGGACAGCAGTTCATGTATAATGCTGAGGCTAGGGGCAACAGGAAATCAAGGCCAAGTAGTCCTGTGTGGACTTTTAATCAGAGCATATCCATGAATCAGAAAGAGACCCTCACATCAGCATCTCTTCTAAGGAAGATCTTAAAAGATTTAACATTGGTTTGTTTCCCCTGCTTTTTTGCTGTCTCTGTTAGATGAAACCATTGCTCTTCCATCAGCTGTGGGGTATCACTTGTACCAAAGACCATACTTCTGTTCTGAGTTAAGTCCCACAGCGTTAGCTGTGAGGACAGGTACTGCTCAGCTCAGCAATTTACAAAACAGAAGTCATGCCCAGAAGCACTAGGCAGCAGCAGATCAACTATAAGCACAGTTGCAAAACTCAAAAAGTACAAAAGCAAAGTCACCCACACAAAATCAAAACACCTGGCACTTGCTGGATATCTGAAAAGCATCTTCCAACACTTCATCTGCATTACAGAAAAACCCTCTACTTTCTGGGCACAGCTCAGACGCCCACATGAAGCAGCAGCAGTCTCTTCTTAGAAGGTGGCTGTGGCTGCCCATGCAGATGCTACAAGAAATCCAGGATCCCATTTCTTTGTATGTGTATTTACCAGTATGGACAACTCCAACCTGAGCAGATAATCAAGCTAAAAAAGTCCTCTTAATGGAAGCAGACTCAAAAGAGACTACCATCATTGCTAGGCAGAGAGCAAAACAATCCTATAAAATAGCCACATGGGTAGTAGAGACTGTCCTGCTACCCCTGTCTGCCAATATGAATCCATAGCTGTGTTCTAATCCTCAATGCCACACACACTTTTATCACTTTAAGCCACACATCAGGCAACACAAATGACATGACTGCAGGGTAGGCCAGCAGGAACCGCAGTAAAGTTTCAGTGAGGAAGAGGGCAGATGTTCCTCGGTCAAGCCATGTCACGTGAACACTCTGGAAAGGAACCTGGAACAGAGGACTGATTATTCCTTTCTGGTACATGTAAAAGCTAATTGGATTTGAGATCCACTCAGCATTAAGAGACTTCCTGTGGGGTCTTTCTGTGCGTTCTGTTGTGGTTCAACAGCTTCCCACAATGTGATGCTTATATCAGTTTTGAGCCCAGTCATCATTAATTTCAAGCCCTGCAATAAGACAAGTATCATGTGATGTGCTGCTTGCTCGCAGAGATCTCAATGGTCATACCTCTCCAACAATGAGACAGAATACAGCCAGGCAGTGGCAGGGCCAACACACTTTCCTCCAGTGTGCAGGTATGGACAACTCAGCTACTCTCAAGAACTCATGTTCCTCAGCTGCTGGAAGCCTGCTCCCAGCAAGTGGCCTCCTAGCCACACCAGCAGCCTGGCCCTTCACAAATGCCTGACCAGCCATGAAGCCCTGCCAAGTCCCCATGCATAGCGGCAGCTGAGCAGCCAGTCATGTCTCACTCTCACACATGACTGCCTCCCAGGGAAGGTGGGCAATGCCCTTCCCTGCTAATTGCCTTACCTTGGGAAGACCCGTGACACCCCAGTCTGCTCTTTGGCCCTTGGCCCTAAGCGACAGGTCCAGGCAGTGGCCAGCAGCAAATACCTCCTGCTGCTTCAAGCAACGGGGTCACCAAACATCTGAACTTGTTTTCATCCATGCTGCTGCCTTCCAGCTTCAACGATTTTTGCAGTTGGCCTTACCAGCAAGGTGTCTCCCCGTTTCTGAGGGTTTGCAGGTCCACAGCAACATAGTCAGGAAACCTGACAGATTGCTGCTATAATGACAAGCCTCTTAGACCCTGCAACAGCATCTGCAAGAAGGCTTCGGACAACTGCAGCTTCAGTATCTCTCTGTTGTCATGTGAGTGTAACAGAATGGGGAAGACAAACATCTGGTTCCCCTTCCACCTAATGCTACGTAGTGGCAAGCCCCGGAAGCTGTGGTCATGAAAATCTCTGAAAAAGTTATCACAGAACACTACAGAGGTGAGACATAGACTTTGGCAGTCACAAGGGAACCACCATTTGCAGCCTCACTGTGGAGCTTCACTACATAATACCGGGTGGAGCACCAATACCAGCCAGCACCTGGACAAAGTCTGTCACTGGCAGGACATCTTGTCAAGGCAAGCAACCCACATCTGCCATGGCAGGACAAGATGTTCAACAGAAAAGGAGAAAAGAGATCCCTATGTGCAACCATGAGAGCATGGATGTGTTTTCCTATGACTTGGGTAAATGGAGGGGCAGGGTGGGTGTCTTGGTTTGAAGACAGGTGTCTGCTAAGGAAGGTGTAAACCTCTCTTAGAACTCACAAGTGTGAACCCCCTTCCCTCCGAATTATTATAACTTTGGAATCAAGGGCTTTCAGGCAAAGATATGGGAAAAAAGGAATAACAGTTTTTTTACTAGTATCTATAGCAAGGCAAACAATCAATAACAACACTAGCAATGATAAACAAAACAAACAAAAACCAGATGCGGTGACAGAAGTCTCTGGGCTGCCAAGCGCTTTTCCCGTTTGATGCAGTTCCGGTCACAGTCGGCAGGGGCGCTGTCGGGCTCCTGGCCGGGCAGGATGGGTGCGATGACTCCCGCGCAGCTGCAGGGGGCGCTGTGGCGCACGGTCGGGTCAACGAGAAGAAAACCGCACAGATCGGAAAAACCTTTCTGCCGCTGTAGTGGGGAGCCCGTAGTTCCCCCCTGCTGCCTCTCCCATAGTCCCTGGTCAAGTGCCTTCTCTGATGACTACATCTGCTCTCCCCTCCCCATGCCCAGCTAGCCCTTTGTCTTTTACAAAAGGAATTAATAGTCTTTAAGTATTCAGCCATTAGTAACCTAGCGCCCGGGATGGGGAAGAATTCCACACCCCTCAACCTCCAACAGTGGGTAACAGAAAGTCACAAACTGCACACAGAAACACCTCACTCCGAACTGGGAAGTGGGGTAGAGAGTCTGTCACCTTCAGGACTTGTCTCAGTCAACCTTTCCCATGAAGGGTCAGCCACTCTCAGAGGCAAGCACTGGTACCCCTGCTGGAACAGTGTCCTCAAATCTGTGCCAGATAACTATGAGGTTGCTGTCAGCCCAGGATTTCTGAGCTGCTCACAACTCCACTCATTTGCACACTGTTTTGAGGTCAGAACATCCTGGCTCCAAGAAGCTTTCCCTCTTGCAATTCCCAAAGCATCAGCAACTGCAGCAACTCAGGAGGTACAAAACATCCCCAGCAGCAAGGACACTTGGATCTCGCCAATCCTGAACTGGCCAAATTGAAACAAATTAATCCAGTCACATGGTCACTACACAGCCTTGCATTCAAACAGAATATGAACCTCTTGTCCCCGAACTCCCCCTTCACTATGTTCTAAGCTAACAGGATAGCACTTTAATTCTTTGTAACAGGACAAGATGCCTTCTCCAAAACTACCTGGGCCACAGCAGACTTTGCTTGTAGCTTCTCCTACAGTGTAGGGCAGAAACCGACAACAGAAACAAAAGCAGAACACTTACCTAAAAGGAGCTCAGGAGAGACTGCCAGAGAGGAACAAAGATAACACAAGATGTAGCAGGCTACATTAGGAATAGCCAGAACAGGGTTGACCTTCTAAATCTACCTACTTTTATTTCATGCATTATGAATCTTCAAGTGCTATAAAACACTTCCAGGCATTACAGTAACTAACTTGGAGAGAACTGTAAGTGCTCTTTTTGCTCTGCCTGAGACAAAGTGCGTCTGCCTTTTAGGGAAGTGCCACTTAAAAAAATGCAACTCATCTGCACACACAGAAAAGGGAAGGCCCAAGTACACCTGTTCCCCCATTTCTGAGTCACAGTAGGATGGCTTGGCCCTGCCTTCCCTTGCACAACAGATCCCTGATTGCACATGGGACTCATGCAGGTGACTGGGGCAGGATGTGCCTGCATTCTGTGGGTCTTC
>VZTX01016167.1:0-13495 GCA_013400915.1 Pardalotus punctatus
GAAGTTCTTTTCTTCATCATGCTCGCAGAGACTCCTGCATGACCTACAATATAAATGATGGAATTATTGAACAATAAAATGTGTTTATACACAATGTCAAAAAGGTATCTTACAGAAAAGTTCTCTTTTTGAAGTAAAAAAGCTTAAACACATCATGATGTGATTTAACAATGAGTTTCTACAATGGAAGAAGGTTGAAGAGATAGGCAAGGACTATGTACTCACAAAGCTAAGTGAAGTAGGGAGTTACTGATGACAACTGTTACAAAAAGCTGATCTTGACACAAAGGAGACCGAAGGTAGTCTTTGTCAGATAAATGGCTACAACAGTTAAGGGATTCAAATGGCTGTGTATCTGCCCTTGAATTGATAATACCATCAAATGCATATATTCCTGAGTTAGTGAGGCCAGGATGGGTGGGTGTATACATGGCTCAGCCAAACTCATTATAAAAACTTAGTATAGAGCCAAAACCAAGTATAAAAACTAAGTATAGCATATACAGTATAAAAAGTGTACAACTAACAGACAGAACATTGAGGAGAGCAACAGGCTTGAGTCGGTTTCAACCCACATATTTCTTCCCAACAACTGGAGATGCCCAGCATTGTGATGGAGACCAATAATGACAATCACATTTGTATTGTGATTCAACTGTATATTACAACTGCTATACTCTGCTAAATGCAACTTGTACTTGCACTGTGATTTAAGTAAATTGCTGTATCATTCTGCTAAATCAAAGTTCCATGTAATATCAAATAAATAAATTCATGTATTGGGTTTGTATGGCCAGGTTTTGGCAGCAGGGGGGACTAGAGGGGTGGCTTCTGTGAGAAGCTTCTAGAAGCTTCCCCCATGTCTGACAGAGCCAATGCCAGCTGACTCCAGGATGGATCTGTTGCTGGCCAAGGCTGAGCCAATCAGAAATGGTAGTAACGCCTCTGTGATAACATTTAAGAAGGAAAAAAAAAAGTTATTGTGATGATGTCATTGCAGCCAGAGAAGAGAGGAGTGAGAATATGTGAGAGGAACAACTCTGCAGACACCAAGGTCAGTGCAGAAGGAGGGGGAGGAGGTGCTCCAGGTGCTGGAGCTGAGATTCCCCTGCAGCCCATAGTGCAGACCATGGTGAAGCAGGCTGTCCCCCTGCAGCCCATGGAGGACCCCAGGGGTGCACAGATCTGCCCATGGAGAAGACCCACGCCAGAGCAGGCAAATGCCTGAAAGAAGGCTGGGAATCCATAGGAAACCTGTGCTGGAGCAGGGTCCTGGCAGGGACCTGTTGACCTGTAGAGAGAGGAGTCCACACTAGAGCAGGTTTCCTGGTTTTGTGATCCTGTGGGGGACCCATGCTGGAGCAGCCTGTTCCTAAATGACTACACCCCATGGAAGGGACCCATGATGGAGCAGTTCATGAAGAACTGCAGCCCATGGGAAGGACTACCACTGGAGAAGTTTGTGGAGAACTGTCTTCCTTGGCAGGGGCCACATGCTGGAACAGGGAAATGACTCCTCTGCCTGAGCAATGGCAGAAGCAACCTGTGATGAACTGACTGTAACCTCCCTTCCTCATCTCCTTGCACTGCTGGTGGGGAGGAGTTAGAGCTCAGGAAGGAGAGAGGGATGGGGGTTAGGTGTTTTAACAATTTATTTTACTTCTCACTATCNAGCTCAGGAAGGAGAGAGGGATGGGGGTTAGGTGTTTTAACAATTTATTTTACTTCTCACTATCCTGCTCTGATTTTGTTGGCAATAAATTCAATTAATATCCCCAAGTTGAGTCTGTTTTGCCCATGATGGTAATCAGTGAGTGATCTCTCCTGGTCCTTAACTCATGAGCCTTTCACTATATTTTCTCTCTCATGTCCAGTTGTGGAGGAGGGTGATAGAGCAGCTTTGGTGGGCTCCTGGCATTCAGGTGGCATTCCACCACACTTCAAAAAACTAAAGTTGGCATTAAAGCATTAAACCCTCTACACATGGAATATCTAAAAAACACAGTCAGAGTGTGTTGGACACATGCATGTTATCAATTAAAAAACCCCTCATATATCTGTAGAAATGTTCAGAATTTCATCTATGGATGTTTAAATTCACACCTACAGAGAAATACTTAATTGAGGTTTCTCTACAGATCCAAACAAATTCTTTAAAATCATGTGCATGTTCCAAGCATAGTTTTGGCATATGTATTCTGAAAATTAATTTTCAGAATAGCAGTAGTGTCACACAAGAGTTAAGCACTTAAAGTGCAATTAACCTTAACAGTTTTCATAAATATTTTAATATTTGAATTTTCCTATGGAGAAATAAAAGGACACATATCACATGACAGAAGTGGCAGAATTAAAATAAAACTACATACATTTTGTTTCCAACACTCAAGCTTGTACTGAATCCATGGAAAGATGCCTCTTCAGTTTTAACAACAGCTGGAATTTGAAGTTTTTAAAAATTAAGCCCTCCATGCAAATAGCTACAGTAAAGATGCTATTTGCAATTTTTGACTATTAAAAGACCAAGTAAATAGAACTTCCCTTGAACAGGTTTATAAGAACTAACAGCTAGAAATTAAAAGATATCTTAAAAAGTATGAATAGAAACCCAAAAGACTTTTGAGACGACTGCAACAACTGAACAAGCATTTTCACCCTATCATTAGCCACCCCTTAGTTATATGAGGAAACAAATTAAAAACCATAATTATTAAAAAAAAATCTGTTCCCATAAAGTAAAAAAACACGAACACACAGATTTCATGTTTTCCATTACTGGTTGATGAGAAAAAGTAAGATTTAACTAAATCAGTTCAAGTAGTTAAAATGCTATAAAAAACACACCCACATATTTAGCAGGATGGTTCAGCACAAAATTGTTTTCTGTCCTCTGCTCAGAGACTCTCAATCTTACTATACAGTGCAACATATTTAGCCTTCAAAAACAAAAGTAACCCTAAAGATACACAGAAGGAAGATCTATTACAGAAGCTGCAAAAAATACAAAGGAGAAGATATGCACACTACTCAGAATGAGTGTTTGCCCTGTTCAGAAACTGTTCGCCTTAGGCACCTCTTATTTTTGATAAGACTCAAGTTCTACAGCCAGATATTTTTTTTTCTCTCAAATTCACTTATGTGCAAAATTTCTTGACTTTTCATATACAATCTCCATGAATGAAATTACATGTACCAAACTAATAAATATTTACAACACTGAACTAAGAGTTTGAGAGGAGGCTACCCTATTTTGCTGTCAGATAAAAATGAGCTTGACAGGTCCTGACTGATTTCAAAACATGCTTGTTTGTGTACCTAGGTCTAGAGGAAAACCAACCAAGCAAACTGAGTACTGCTCAGTTTCTTGTGTTGGTAGCTTAAGGTAGTGCCCAGTTTAATAAAAAAGTTATGGCATTTAGATGAAGAATGTGAATATAGCTTACTTACAAGAAGAGATGGTAACAAGGTACATGAAGAACTGAGCACAAGAAAGACATGGACCTGTTAGAGTGAGTTCAGGGAAAGGCCACAAAACCAATGTCTAAATGCCTCTTAAACACTGACAGGCTTGGGGCATTGACTGCCTCTCTAGGAAGCCTGTTCCAGTTTGACCATCCTCTTGGTAAAGAAATGCTTCCTAAGCTCCAGTCAAAACCTCCCCTAAAGCAGCTTTGAACCCTTCCCATATGTCCTGTCACTGGATAAGAGAGAGAAGAGCTCAGCACCTCACTTTCCACTTCCCCTACTCAAGAAGCTGTAGAGAACAATGAGATCACAGTTTAGCCTTTTTTCTTCCAAGCTAGATAAGCCCAAAATACTTTGCCATTCCTCATAGGACATTCCTTCCAGTCCTGTCCAACCACATTGTTGCCCTCCTCTGGGGGCAATTCAAGGACCTTCACATCCTTCTTACACTGTGGGGCCCAGAACTGCACACAGCACTTAAGGTGGGGCTGCACCAACACTAAATATAGAGGGATAATCACCTCTTTTGACCATCTGGTTCTATTGTGTTTGATGCACCCCAGAACACAGTTTGCCCTCTTGGCTGTCAGGGCTCACTGCTGACTCATACTGAGCCTGCTGCCGACCAGCACCTCCAGATCCCTTTCTGCAGGGCTGCTCTCCAGCCACTCCTCTCCCAATTTATACTTGTGCCTGGTGTTACTCCGTCCTAGGTGCAAAATCCAGTAATTTGACTTTTTAAATTTCATCCCATTAATCACAGCCCAATGATCCAATCTATGTACCAACATTAATAATAAGACAAATAATTAGATGTGCACCACGTAAGCACCATATATTGGTAGTAAATGCATGACAAACCACCACCACCACCACAAAGAAATAGTTACTAACCGAAAAGAACCTCTATTACTTTCAAATCTTATTTGTGAAATATTGTCTGATCCATGTGAAGATAGAATGTTTGCATGTGAAGCAATCTTTGAATGGCTGCAAGCACTATTCCTTCAAGTGGTAAAGCTCATTAGAACAAATTCACAATAGAAATGCATTTCTGTTTTTGTTTTTCCTACAGGAATAGGAATACTAAAGTTCTGATCCTTTAGGATATCTTTAATTCTGTATATTTTACTTTTTTTGCCGGGGATTAAAGGGAGAAATAAACTCTCACAGCATAAGGTAGACATAAACCTTATCTTATCACTAAGGCAACAAATCAGCTGTGCAGAAGACTTAAAATTCCAAACAGCTTGTACAGTTTCTTTACAAATATATTTATTTGTAAATACATTATGTTGTAAGTATTACTATGTCTTAATGACTTAAGACATTTGAGAGCAAATAAAAATATTTTAATACATTAATATTTAACACATATAATAAAATCATAGAATGATTTGTGTTGGAAGGGACCTTTAAGATCATTTAGTTACAACCCCCCTGCCATGGGCAGAGACAAATTCACATTCAACCTGGCCTGGAACACTTCCAGGGATGGGGCATCCACAACTCTGGGCAACCTGCTCTGGTGTCTCACCACCCTCACAGTAAAGAATTTCTTCCTAATATCCAATCTAAACCTACCTTCTTTCAGTTTAAAGCCATTCCCCCTTGTCCTATCACTCCATGCCCTTGTAAAAAGTCCTTCTCTGGCTTGCTTGTAGGCCCCCTTTAGGTACTGGAATGCTGCTATAAGGTCTCCCTGAAGCCTTCTCTTCTCTAGGTTGAACAACCCTAACTCTCTCAGCCTGTTGTCCTAGGAGAGGTGTTCCATCCTTCTGATCACCTTTGTGGCCCTCTTCTGGACTTGCTCTAGAAGATCCATGTACTTCTTATGTTCAGTTTCCAAGATCTGAAAGTAGTACTCCAGGTAGGGTCTCACCAGAATGGAGTAGAGGGGGAGAATCACCTCCCTCAACTTACTGGCCTTCTTTTGATGCAGCCCAGGATACAATTGGCTTTCTGGGCTGCAAGCAGACATTGCTGGCTCATGTCAAGCTCCTTATCCATTAACACCTCCACGTCCTTCTCCTCAGGGCTGCTCTCAATCCATTCTCCATCTAGCAAGTATTTGTGCTTGGGATTGCTCCAACCCAGGTGCAGGACCTTGCACTTGGCCTTGTTGAACTTCATAAGGTTCACACAGACCCACCTCTCAAACCTGTCAAGGTCCCTCTGGATGGCATCCCTTCTCTCCAGCATGTCAACCACACCACACAGCTTGATGTTGTTGGCAAACTTGCTGAGGGTGCACTCGATCCCACTGTCCATGTCACTGAAAAAGATGGTAAACAGTGCCGGTCCCAATACCAACCCCTGAAGAACACCACTTGTCATTAATCTCCACTTGGACATTGAGCTGTTGACCACAATTCTGAGAGCGACCATCCAGCCAATTCCTTGTCCACTGATTGGTCCACCCATCAAATCCACGTCTCTCCAGTTTAGAGACCAGGATGTCAAATGCTTTTCACAAGTTGTCCAGGTAGGTGATGTCAGTCGCTCTTGCCTCATCCACCACCTCTGTAACCCTGTCATAGAAGGCCACCAAATGCATCAGGCATGATTAGCTGATGATGCTGATAGTCCCCTTTAGCAGAGAATGCCAAACATAATAAGCAAACCAGAAACTTTGCTTACACAAATTATCCTGAAATGTCTAGTACCACTTAAATGGCTTCTGACAGAAGCATAATTGGCATTAGTCATTCACTGTCAAGTGTCCAATTCAAAGGAAGACATTTAAAAATTTGCCAACAATTTCAAGAGCAATTGTGGTGGTTTGACCTTGGCTAAATGTCAGGTGCCCACCAAAGCCACTTTCACACTCCCCTCTTCAGCTGGACAGGAGAGAGAAAACACAATAAAAGGTTCATAAGTTGAGATAAGGACAGGGAGAGATCACTCACCAATTGCCATCGCAGGCAAAAAAGACTCAACTTGAGGATATTAATTGAATTTATTACCAATCAAATCAGAGAAAGACAATGAGAAGTAAAACCAAATCTTAAAAACACTTTCCCCCCACTCCTCCCTCCTGACCAGGCTTAACTTGATTCCTGATTCTCTACCGCCTTTCCCCCAATGGTGCAGGGAGACAGGGAATGGGGATTAGGGTCAGTTCATCACATGTTTCTGCTGCTGCTTCCCCCTCAGAGAGAGGAGTCCTTCCCCTTCTTCAGTGTGGGGTCCTTCCCCCAGGAGCCAATCCTCCACATACTTCTCCAGCATGAGTCCCCCCCACAGTTTACAGTTCTTCATTAACTGCTCCAGCATGGGTCCTTTCCATGGGGTGCAGTCCTTCAGGAACAGGCTGCTCCAGCACAGGCTTCCCACAGGTTCACAGTCTTCTTTCAGGCATCTGCCTGCTCCAGTGTGGGTCTCTTCCATGGGCTGCAGGTGGATCTCTGCACCCCTGGGGTCCTCCATGGGCTGCAGGGGGACAGTCTGACATCATTATGGTCTTCCCCATAGAATGCAGAGGAATCTCAATTCTGGCACCTGGAGCACCTCCTCCCCCTCCTTCTGCACTGACCTTGGTGTCTGCAGTTGTTCCTCTCCCATATTCTCCTCTCTTCTCTGGCCACGATTACTTCTGTGCAATAACTTTTTTTTTTCCTTTTTAAATATATTACTCCAGATGCATTTCTACCTTCTCTGATTGTCTCGACATTGGCCAGTGGTGGGTCTGTCTTGGAGCTGCCTGGCATTGGCTCTGCCAGACATAAGGTGAAGCTTCCAGCAGCATCTCACAGAAGCCACCCCTGTAGCCCCCTGCTACCAAAACCTTGCCATGCAACCCCAATACAGCAATACATTCAGATAAACATTTCAAGTGAAAAATTAGTGTATCAAGTGTTTTGGGGTCAAGCTTGGTTTGGTCCTAAGCAGTAATGTGACTTCAAAGATGTTAACAGTAATTAGAAAACAATAACGGAGAGTTATCATTCTATATACCGTGAATGTCATTGAATGGATTTAAGTTCATATCCTTTACCTCGTCCTGACTATGGAATGACAAGTGCTACTGTTTCAACCTGCACATTCCATGCAATTCCATGTTTTAGACATCATTCAAAATAAACACTGTACAACTAATTTGCCATGAATATAAAACCAGAAGTTAATACTGAATATCAGCAAAAAAAAAAAAAACAAAACCAAAAAAACACCAAAAAACAAACACACAAAGTGATTTGATTTGTTTTATGCTTCTTTATAATAAGCAACAGTCAAACTTGGATAGATATGAGGAAGAAGAAAATATATATGGCTCAATCTCTCATGACTACAAAACTAAATATTTTCAATAATAAAAAGTCAAGAACAAAAGAATTAAGCATTTAATTGCCAGTTGGTCTGTTCTTTTTGAGCCTGGATTAATTCTGCCTAATGTATCCTTAAAATACTGTTAAATTCAATAACAAAACTAGGAAACATGTTTCTGAATGCTTCTACCTTACTCAGAGAAAGAAAAAGGCTAAGACAACACAGAAATAAAATAAACATTCTTTGAGAGTGTGGACTGTAGAGGAAGTACACACATTTCAACTGGGGGAAGTAGGAGGAGAGAAAAGGTAGAGGAACAGGAGAAAGCTACTAGCAATGTTTTTAATTGTCATCATATCAGATGGTATTTTCCATTCAGTCCATCAAAATTAGATGGACTCTTCAAAACACATCACAGCTGCTTATTTCTCAGATATCCCATCTTTATGACAGTCAGCAAAAGCTGGACATTTTAAAATTATATTTCAGTATCTGCTGTGGAAACACCATACAATCACATGAGAATTAATCTTGAATTGATGTCTCTTTCAGAATGACTTTGAGCGACCTAAAAATTTCAGAGATGTGTTTATTCACATCTAGTATTGCCTGCCCAATGTCAACTCTAAGAGTTTGGGAAACTGGACCAGGAGAAGAGTGGTAAAATTAATTCCTGACTCTCCCAAAAGATTTCATTGCATCTTAAAGTAGTCGAATCTGGGAGTGGGATCTCTTCATAATTCCCAAGGACAGTACTGGTAACAGCTAGGAAGGAGTGTAAAGGACCATGCATTACATTTGTACAGCATAAAACAAGTGATCACTAGGCTCAAAAAGTTGAAATATAAATGTAAACACAAGGTGTCGTGGTTTAGGAATGGTATTCTCCAATTTAGTGTTTCCACCGAAAACACCCCAGAACACACGCCACTGGCTCACTTCCCCCACTCCCCCTATGATGGGATGGAGAAGAGAACGGAAGGCATGAAAAGGTAAAGATTATGGCTTGAGATGAGAACAATTTACTGGAAACAGCAATGAAATGAGAAAAACGAACAGCAACAACAATACTAATAACAAAGTGTACAAGATAGGCAAACGATTCACATGCAATTTCTCACCATGTGGAACCCAGCGCTACCTGACTACACCTTGGCAAACTGGAAAAGAAGTGACTCCCATGTGTGTGGCATGAGGTGGTATAGAATAACCCCAGAGTCCTGGCTGTGCCCCTCCTGCCTGCTGCAAAAGTTAACCCTGTCCTGGCCAGAACCAGGACACCAGGGTAATCACAATTTACCTCACAGAAAATTAGATTAGATTATGTTAATTAAAAAAAAAAAAAAATCAGGATTCACCTATATTGAGGAGAAACATGCTCTAATTAGATGCATAAGCACAATGCCAAGCACTAAGGAGCTGACTGATCTACTGAAACTATATTCTGGGAGGCTGCTCTATATTTTAACAAAATCATTGAGCCTGCAAACACATGCTCTACTGTTGTGATAAAATAAGAAACAAGTTTGGCTTTCTTTTGTTTCTCCATTTTGGGTGTTATCCTTTATTTCTCAAAATGGAACTATTAATTCTGTTTCCCAGTAGACTTCAAAAGCCTGGATACTTTAGTCAAATGTATTTTTCTCCTCTTTCAAACCTACTTTACAGCAAATAAAAGCCTTTTGTTTTGTTAAGATGTGATTAGTGAGAGATGCCTCTGACCAAGTTGCAAATGAGACCATATGCAATACGGATTTTATTTAACAATAAATGTGAGGTAGAGAGATAGAAAGAAATAGAAAAGAGTAAGGGGTGGAGAGAGACAGAGAAAGATCAAGCAGAAGACAGTCACCACCCATGAATCCAGTGGCATCCCATTGGTCTTTCTTCACCCCAGGCTTCTCAGTGGTGGGGGTCCTGGAGTCGTTCTTCTGGGGGTACCACCTTTATACAGTCCAAGTTCCGAGTATCACAGAGTGGTCACAGATGCTGTTCCCATAACTTGGGGTGATATGTGTATGAGCAGTTGCTCCCTTTTCCACAGTGGGAATTATTGTCCAAATGCATTAACCAAGATGTGCTAACCAGATCTTGCCTTGCCAGGCATGGAATTAGTGCCTTCCTGTTGCAAATTCCTCCTTTCTGTGCTTATCTCAAGTTCCTGCTGTGGTGACTTATCTTATGGCAAGTTCCTTCTGTGGCCTTGTGTCATGGTTTAGGAATGGTGCTCCCCAATTCAGTGCCCCACCGACTCCAAACCACACTCTGTTCTCTCTTGCTCCCATTTTCACCTCCTCCTCCCTACCGCGGATGGCTGGAGAGAAGAGTTGGTGGCACAAAAGGCAAAAATCATGGGTTGAGATAAGAATGATTTACTGGAAACAGCAATAAGATAAGAAAATGAACAGTAACAGCAACAATATTAATAACAGAGTATACAAGAAAAGAAATTATTCACATGGGAAAACTCCACCATAATAGACAATACCAGATGGCTCCCTCTGCCATATTTTCTCATCCGGAAGGAACCCCTTCTCCCCATAAGAGAGCCCTTTCCCCTGCCCTCAGCAATGACATGAGGTGGTATAGAATAACCTCTAGACCCCAGTCATGCCCCCTCCTGGCTATTGAAAAAAATTAACTCTGTCCTGGCTGGAACCAAGACACCTTGACAGTGTTTGAGTCAGGCAACTGTGCTCCTTGCGCCTTTGTAGGCAGACATACAGGAGAGAGGAAAACTAGCTTTTTCAAAGAAGCCACCACTTCTGAGTCTTTACTACTGATTTGGATTTTGGATAGCTTTTTTTCTCTCAGTTGTTTTTTTAAAAATTAATTTTAATAAAATACGACAAACTCACTATAATTTTAATTTATATCACATTGCAAGGTCTTTCAGCAAGAAAAGAGCAAGAGAGCCCCTGCCTCGTGCTGCCTCAGGAATCAGCATTTCAGCAGTATTGGAGACACTCTCCATGAGTTTCAAGCCACTGAAGGGAGGTTGGCCCTGCAACTGCCGGGAAGTTTTTTCCAGTGTTTCGGCAGCATTGGAGCCTTTTGGACCAAAAGAGTTTTTTCCAGGTTCTGTTTTTCCCTGCTCCTGTTGTTGTTTGGGGGCAGGGAGGGAGTTCTGGAACTGTGAAGGCTTGGTAGCTGTGTTATTTTCCTTTGTTCTCTCTCTCGGCCGCATGATCTGGAGAAGGGAGCTTCTCTGCCATCTTGTCTTTGTTCTCTGGGCCACATGGATTGCCATGGTGGTCACCATCTTGGGAGAAGGGAGCTTTTCCACCATCTTGTCTTTGTCCTCTGGACCACTGGGCTGTCCAGGTGGTGGCCATATTGTTTTCTTTGTTCTTGGGGAGGGGGCCACGTAACTCAGCACCTTTGTATCTAGTGGTTATTGCTGTTTTCTTGGTTATTGCTGTTTTTTTTTTAGTAAACTGTTATTTTTTCACTTATCTCTTTGTATTTGTCTCTCCTTATTGTTGAAAGGGGAGTGGTTAAAAGT
The DNA here is from genome assembly GCA_013400915.1 of Pardalotus punctatus. NCBI lineage: Eukaryota > Metazoa > Chordata > Aves > Passeriformes > Pardalotidae > Pardalotus > Pardalotus punctatus. Next base: position 11,240 of record VZTX01016167.1, read on the forward strand.
AAGGGGAGATAACATTTCAAAGTCTGCACCCTGTAAAATTGTTTTAAACTAAGACAGGTTTCTTTTGCAGTCCCCTAATAATGGCTACCTGGTACACTTTCCTAATCTACACCTGAAATTAGGAAACATGCAGCAGATAATTCCATCACCACCTAAGTTTGTCTTTCTCATGCAGCATGAAAAAGAGGGAAAGCCTTGACACTGTGCAAGCACCATTCAGCAGTAACATCAGTGTGTTATCAACACTATTTTCAGCACAAATTCAAAACATAGCATCATGCCAGCTACTACAAAGAAAGTTAACTCAATCCCAGACAAAACCAGTACAACTTCATAAATGTATTTCTGTACAGCTTAAATTTATGTACATCTTTTCAATTCCACAGTTCCAATAATTCCCCCAAATCACAAACAAACAGTAACAGTTTCATAAAGTCAAGAGTACATAAGAAAAATATATACAATAAGGACACTTTTTTACCCACTAAAAAACAACAACCCTCAAATTCAGTAACACCTCACCTGAATCAGCTCTGGACCGCTGACCTGGTGATTTTCCAAATGGGGTCTTCATTCATCTGTGTTTAAGTGAGCAGCAAAGCTGCTGGACTAGGGTGAAAATCCAGTTCTTCCCAACTCCCCAAATATCTTCGTATTCTCGTAATACAACAGCTACTTATTAATACACCATCCAATCATCAATTTGTTCTTCCTCAAATATAGGAGAAGCACTTTCAGTTATATCACTCTGAAAAACAAACCAGAAAATATAGTCTGATTTGAGACTTGGTTAAAAAAAGCAATGAAGTGAAACAAAATATTTCTTCTTTCATGTTCAATGAGAAGTCTCTTCATATTCTGTTATTCTGGATGCATTCAGTAAACAGAGGGTGGTTAGACAAGAAGACAGCCAAATATTAAGGCTCATACTTTTCCTCATATTCTCAATGCAAGTTCTGTGTCAGATCAGTCATCCACAGACAGATACACATAGAAAAAACTAATTAAAAAACCCCAAAAACCCACCAGTTAGTACAGGAAAGAATGACTAATACTTTAAAAACCCTGACTGAAAGCAGAAGAAACTGTACTACCTTCACCAGACATAAAGTAAAAATCAACTACTTCCATTAGTTAGAAAACAAAACAAAATGCTTCACACTTACATATCAGATTCCTTCTCTACAGCTACATTTTAAAAATGTAGAAAAAAATCTTAACATGTTAAAGGTAAAACCCCCCCCAGATTCTATTGCAATATGCAAACTACAAATTTGTGAAGTCATTAGTTTATAGAAGATTTGCAAAAGTCATTGCTGATTCACTACACCTAAATTTAGATTCCTGAAACATTTAGCAACCACATTTCTCTAGATTAGGGAGATTTGGGAGGACAATGCTTTAAAGTATTTTCCAAGATTTAAATTACAGACACTTGTTATCACCTAAAATTTTGAAGCATTACAGATGAACTATTTCAGACTAATGTTTCTGGACAGCAAACATTTCTCTTAATTAATCCATTTATTTCAATGCTGCACACAGCTAAAAGAGGTCAGCTCATCCTTTTAGCCTGGTTTCCTTAAGAAATGTGATTGCTGTAATCACGATCTCTATAATTTGTCAATCATCGGTGGCCTTCTCTTTTTCACTTTTTTCTTCCCAACAGCAGCTTTGGAACCTGCTGTTAATTTTGACAAAAGGGTAAAAAACAGAGGAATGCCCCATATCCAGCGGTGGAAAAAGGTGTACCTTATGTTTGTGCCTTACTGAACAACTGAATATACAAGGATATGCTTTGAGGTATAGTATAAGTGCTCTGCCGAAACTTGCATTTCCATCTACTAACACTGACACTTTTTCCATGAATTGCATTTGCTAACTACTAGGAATATTAGATCAATCCAGAGGAATAGTCCTAGAAATAAAGATTAGTAGAGAGACAAACAAAATTAAATACTAGTTTCTTGTATTTTTAGCTTAAACAAGTATTTGGCAATTTGTAGGTTTTGGAAAGATCTGTGCTATATTTTGAAGAACTAACTTTTTAGACATTCAGTCTGGAAGCAATAAGAATTTGTAAAAATAAATTTAAATATCCATTTAAAGAAATGTAGCTTTTCCATATTTAATCTCTTTCTGAAATCTAGCCATTATATACACAGTAATGGTGTACAGTACCAGAAGAACAATATTCAAGGTTTAAAACAAATTCGAAGAAACAATAGGAAGCAATTAGCTTGCAAATTATTTGTT
>VZTX01016168.1:0-10023 GCA_013400915.1 Pardalotus punctatus
GGTCCCTTCCACCCACAGCACTCCAGGATTCCCTGTTTGAGCCGCACCCAGGACATTCCTCGCTCCAACGATGGAAGGATCCTCTTTGGACAGTGACACAGCACACACCCAGGGATGCATGGCCAATCCATGGCAGGAATCCCTGCAGCTCCTTCGCTCCCGAGTTTCTGGGGGTGCTCATCCCACCCATCCCCTCTTGCTGCTTCCTCTCACGGCTCACTCCAAACTCCACCCTCAGGGATCTGCAGAGTGCGAGGGAATCGATGGAAAACTCATCAAGGATTTCCAGTGAGGACAAATTACGGAGAGAGGAAGCTTTGATCCCAGGGCACGACACCTTTGATGGAGATCATCCCTGATTCTGGGATTTACCTTTCTTCTCCCGCTGGGATGTGTTTGCCAAAGAAAAATTGGGATCCTTTGATGTCACCGCTCTGCTGTTGGATTTATTGACTCCAGGCTTTGTTGTGGGGGTTGCTGGGAGTGAAAAGTTTGCCAAGATCTCCTTCCTTGGAAGGATGGCTCAATATCAGGGATGACTCAGCTGGAGATGAGTCAGATCCATCACCCCACGAAGAGGGACTTGGAACTATTGGAGATGATCTGTAAGCCCTCAGTCCACAGGGAAAAACTTCCTAAATGCTCCTTCCAGCTGGGGGAATCCCAACAGCAGCATCCTCATGGGATATGGGATGGATTGTAACTACTTTATGAATTATTGGGGTTTTTTACTAGGGAAAAAATGCACTTTTTGCTTAAAAGAGACAGGAAAGTCACCGGAGCACAGGAATTTTCCTGAACAGGAAAGTGATATCCAGTTTTTAGACTGGAAAAGCCCACAGGGATTAAAAGAAATCTTGATTTCTCTAGGATTTCTGCTGAATTTATTCTCTGAAGTAAATTTGCCCTTGACTTCTCTGAGCAGCACAAAGGAAAAGATCCGGGAATTTATTCAAAACTTCATTCGCCTCTCACTACACCAAGAGATAAAACTGTTTCACATCAATTTATTTCCTGACGATTAATTTTAAGCAAAAAAAAGTTCTGCTAACAATATTTATCCAAAAACATGGATAACTCCATCTTTTTTAAAAGGCCAAATATCCAAAATAATAATGAAACTTCCTGTTAATTCGTTTTGTTAACTATCACTAAAATTTAAGTTTTCTTGGGGGAAAAAAAATTGGCAATTATTGGCAAACTTTCAGTTTTCAAAACCCCTGCTCCTTCCAAATGGGTTGCAAAATTTCCAGGGAGACCGTGTCAGCTTGGAAGGACACCTGGGAATTGCCTTGGAATGATTTCTTGTTGCTCTGACCTCCTGCCAAACAACTGCGCTGCAAACAAGGAAGGATTTACTTTTTGGACATTTCCAGTGGGATCATTCCTGTAAAACCCCATTATTTTTTGTTTTTCATTCCACTCCAGGGGGAATTGGAACAGAACTGCGAGGCCTTGGCATAAAGAAAAAAACCAAAACCCAAAAACAAACAAATAAAGAAAACCCCAAACCACAAACAAAACAAAACAAAACAAAAAAAAAAAAAAACCAAAAAAACCACCAACAACAAAAAAAAACAAACAACCCAAAAAAAACCCAAAAAAACCAAAAAAAAAAAAAAAAAAACCCCCAAACCCAAAAAAAAAAAAAAAAAAACCCCCAAACCCAAAAAAAAAAAAAAAAAAACCCCCAAACCCAAAAAAAAAAAAAAAAAAACCCCCAAACCCAAAAAAAAAAAAAAAAAAACCCCCAAACCCAAAAAAAAAAAAAAAAAAACCAAAAAAAAAAAAAATTCAGTTTTAAGTGTTTTTGTGACAAACCCTAAGGCACCAAGCCACAGAAGCCCTCAGGTGCAATCCCTGTACCTTGTGGGGCTCTCCCAGTGGAAAATATCCCAACCACGGCACTGAGTGTCCAGGAAAAGGAGGCATTCCTTCATCCCTCTCTTTTACCCTCAGGTTTTCCCTCTGTTCCCTGCATTTTCCCGGTGTTTTTATTTAATAAATAACATAAAAACGCCTTCAGCAGCATTTCCAGGGCTCTGATGCTTTTCCATCCCAGCTCCCGTCAGGATTATTCCGGATGGGCAGGGCCAAAGCTGCTGAATCCGCAGAGTCCGAGCATCCCTGGTCCCCATCCCAAACCCCTGGAATCGCCTCCCCAAAACCTTCAAGGATCTCTCTGCATCTCCCACCCCAATTTTCCCATATTTTTGGACATGCAGGAGCAGCTGGGGGTGAATCCACACGCAGATGAGCCCGTGCCTGTGGCCAGGACCCTCAGCTTTGTTCCGCAGCCGTTCCCGGCGCTGTTTTCCCGGGATGACGTCCGTGGAGCCATGGTTACAACAATGCCGCAGGAAGCATCCCTCGCCTCTCGGGAACAGCTGAGCCAGGCACGGATCCCTTCCCCACCCCAAATCCCCACCCCAAATCCCCACCTCAAATCCCACGGCCGGGGGGACTGGAGGGGGCACTCGGGGTTTGAATATCCCGGGAAGTTTGGATACAGCAGCAACGGGATGGGCCAGGACACAACCCCCCCTTCTCCTCATTATTTTTTCATGGATTTGATCCTTACAGAAGTTACTCAGCACTTCCAAAGGCTCCTCCGAGCTCTCCTGATTATTCTGGCTTTTGTTATTCCCCATTCTGTGCCACAGGGAACAAGCAGCAGTATTCCTGACTGCAGGAAAACTCAGCAATTCTTGGAAGCTCCAGGAGGGGCCTCGGAACCTTTTTCCCTGCCAGGTGTAATTCCAGCCTGCTCTCCATCCTATTTTCCCTCATTCCCAAACCCAAAGACCCTCATTTTCCATCTTGCCAAAACATTCCTGGGATTAATATCAACGTAACAGATCAGAGATCCTTTTCCAGGCAGGAATCTCCCCAGCTGGGTTTTACAGCAGTTTTTCCCTCACAATATTTGCTCCTATCCCAGGCCTTGTGTGAAATTTGAAATTTTCACTGGAATTCCCCAATATTCCCTGGATTAAACCCCAAATAAACAGCTCAGGAGTGCAGATAAGAGATCCTTTTCCAGGCAGGAATCTCCACAGTTGGGTTTTACAGCGGTTTTCCCCCACAATATTTGCTTGCACCTCGAGCTTTGTGTGATTTGCAATCTTCACTGGAATTTCAAAACATTCCCCCCTTTTCCATTCCCCGTTGGTCCTTCCTGAGAAGAAGATTACTCTCGTCAACCTTCTCCTTCCTATGCAATTTTCTCATTTTTCTCATTCCTGAATTCCCCTGCAATTCCCCCTGTTTTCCAAGAGGCTGCCCTGGGGTGTGCTGGTTTTTTTTTGGGGTTTTTTGGAGTGAGTGACTCCCACCCGTGCCTTTCATGGCAGAAGGCAATAATTATCATTAAAGTGCAGAATTTCAAGCATTTTTCCTGACACAACCCTTGCTTTCCCATTATTTCCCAGCTTTTTCCCCTCCACCGCTGTTTTGGAAGTGATGAGCGAGTGACAGCCATGAAATGTCACCGGGAGCTGGGAATGACAGCCAAGGATTTGGGAATGCACCTGCTCCAGGCCACTCCCTGCCACAGCATCCACAGAGTTCAAACCAATTACAACAAAAGGCCAAACCTCAAATCTTGCTGTTTTCAGCTGGGTTTTTTTGCCCTTTCCACCTTTTATTTGGGTTTTAATCAGCAGCTGAATGCTTGGGATGCGTCTGCAGTCAAAGATGCTGAGTCTTTGACAAGACTGAATTAAAAATTTAAATTCAATTCAATTCAAACACCCTGATTTCTGGTGAAATCTGCTTGAATTCTGAATTTACCTTTCTCGGTAAATGAGGGTATGCAGCGAGGAAGGCAAGACTTCCACTGAAATAAAAGCAAGCAAAGATTCCCTGGAAAAACATCCCAACACTGCTATAACATCCACATTCCTCAGTGCAAACCTTCACAGCTCCCACAAAACCAGGTTTTAAGATTCCTGCAGAATTGTTTAGGTTGGAGGAGACCTCCAAGAGCGAGCCCAGCCAGGAGATCCTATGGAAAATTCGTTGTCAGATTTTAAGGGAAAATCTATTGATTCCTGATGATTGAAAAGGAGCAGCTCCTGCTTTTCTCAGTGTTGGAATATCTGGCTTTTCACAAAGTCACCTCAAAGTCAAACTCAAACACATCCAACTGCAGGACAGAATGGAAATTTCCACCCATGGAAATTCCTTTTAAAAAAGGAATTATTTTACTGGTGGGCATTTATTTCCTTTATTAGGCTCTGCTGATGACATTCCCTAAAAAAGGATTTTTTTTTTCTGCATGCAAAGCTCTCTTTGGGGCAATTCAAACCCAAATTAGTATTTATTTCTTATTTATTTACAATGGAACACGACCTGGGTGCTGACACCTCCTTTGACGTGTGTGTAACGCCAAACACAGCAAAGAAAAAAACCCTGTTTGATTTAAATATCAAAAAGGCAAAAAAAATTATTCTATTTAAAGGTCAAAACTCCCAGTGCTCCCTCTTTCAAACAGCCCAGAAAATCCCTTTTTGCGTGTCTGGTTTCAGGTGTCTGGAGCATTTTTCCCAAAGAATTACAGCTTGATGGAGAAGGCGACCCTCAGAAATTGTCCTTAATAAAGAATCCACTTCAAAAGCTAATTCAATCTCCCAAACTACCCTGAATTAGCTCCCATTATTGCTGACCCGGGGAATTACCCAATCATTTCCTCTCGTTCTGAATTTGCTGGTGCTGGAGGGACAGGGTCCTGCCCATCTGGGAAGGAGGGAATTTGTTTAAAAATGAGGATCTGCACCCAGAGAAGGGCAGATTCCGGCAGAAGGAATTCCCATTGCTGGGAACTGGACAGCACTCAGTGCATCTCTGGAGAAAAGCAGAAATTCCCAGGAGCAGGACAAAAATTCCTAAATTCATTTGGTCGTCTCACCGTGAACATGGAATTCCAGACTGGATTGGGATGGGAAGGCCTTAAAGCTCACCTGGTTCTACCCCAAGGAAACCATTCTGTAATTCCATAATATCCTTACAATATAAATGACATTTAGAGGGATTTAAGAAGAGAAGCCAACAGCAAAAAGAAATAATCTTTGTTTTAATCCCTGAAAGTGGTCGGTAATTTGCATAACAGAATTAATAAAAATTAGATTTCTGGTTTTTTTAGTGAGAATTCTGTGACTTCACCTCACTGAATGTGGGTGAAGGGACAAAGTGTCCCAAGAAGCAAAAGAGCTTTTAACCTAAGGCAAAGTAATGTCCTGATAAATTAAAAATAAAGCAATCAAGGAATACACTCCTGAGGTGATACCTGAGAGGAAAACATTCATCCATTGCCACTCCAAAGCTTTATAAATAAAATAAAAGCTTATTAAGGATATAATGTTCAAATTCTGGGAAGGTCTATCCAATTGTGTCCAGAACAGAGTGAGGGCTTATCCATAAAATTCTAATTAACCTTGGACACAGGTCCTGCCTAACATAAAGGGCTGCTTTTATTCTATTGTGTAGGACAGGAGACCAAGGAATTGGATTAACAGCACAAAGATTTATACTTCAGTAAGAAACAACTCAAATTAAATCCTGCCCAGGAAAATCCTGCTGGCTTTTGGCATCAGAGAGATGGAAATCCAGAATTTGGGGATTCAGGTAGCAATGGGAACCATTTCCCAGCACTGAAACCAGGCGAAAATTCCTGCGGGGAATTTTCTGCACCATTTGCCAGTTCTTCATTTCAATCCAAAAAAATGGAATTAAATAAGAATTTCCTGGATTTCCCAGATCACACATGTCAATAACAGGAATAAAGCAGTCTCAACCTCACTCCAGTGTCCAACAAAATTCCGACGGATTTTTTTTTTTTTAAATTCCATTCCTGTTCCATAAAGACATGGATATAACTCCGGGGACCACGACTTTTAGGGAGAATTCCTCCTTGGGGGATGTAAAGGTGGCAGCTGCAGTGCCTGCTGCAGAGAGGGCTTCGGTCCCACAGGGACAGGGGATGCCCACAATGGAGGGAATAATGGAATCCAGCTTTTCCAGCAATCCAGAGATCAATATTTGGAGAAGAGAGGCAGGAGAGACATGGCTGCTGCTCCAGGAAAAAGGAGGAAAAAAGCCCATAAATAAAAGGAGTTCACCAAAGAGACCTGGGGGATTTGAGTCTTCATGGAAGTCAATAATCTGCTGGGAACAGTCACAGTGAGGATGGGAATGCTGTAGGACCAAAGAATCATGGAATGGTGGGGTTGGGAGAGACATTAAAGTTCCTCCATCCCACCCCTGCCATGGCACGGACAACTCCCACCATCCCAGGCTGCTCCAGCCTGGCCTTGGGCACTGCCAGGGATCCAGGGGCAGCCCCAGCTGCTCTGGGAATTCCAGCCCAGCCCCTGCCCACCCTCCCAGGGAACGATTCCTTCCCAAATCCCATCTAAATCTACCCACTTCCACCTTANTGGGGTCTCCCCTGAGCAGAGCAGAGCTGCAGAATTCCCCCTCTGTCCACACTGCTTTTCCCTGGGAACATCCCTGGCTCTTTAACATTCCACACCAGGACTGCAGGGATGAGCAAAATGGGATCCGGGACTTCGGGAACTGCAGCCATCAATCTTCCAGCAATTCTTTCCCTCCCTGACCTGCAGGTCAAACACCAGACACAGAAATAAGGGGACTTCTGCCTTCCCAGGGAGGCTGAGCTTTAATCACAGTGACTGATCAGCCTGCACAGGGTGACTGTGACACAACAACCGCACCGAACACTGCGATTTTTAAGGAAAAAACCTCCAGGCAAAGCAAGGATGTGACTGCTCCATTCCTCCCTTCACACTCCACTCCAACCCTCTCCAGCCTTTTTGTTTTTTGTAAGAGCAGATCCAGCTTTTCTACCTTTGGAGTCATGTGGGCAAACAGAGCCCAGAGAGGCACAAGTGGGAGGTGGAGTACAACTGACAGTGCAGAACATCCCGGCACTGCTGCCAGAGTCTCCTTTTCCCTGGATTTATGGAGTACAACGAGATCTGTACTCACCTGCAGAAAAGAGGGCCTTTAAATAGAGAAATGAGTAATGATTTTTCAGCTAAATGTTCTTTCATGCTCAGAGTTGTTGTTTTATTATTGGTACTCCATTGTTGTGGGGCAGCCTTCCAGTGCTTTAGGGGCTCCAGGAGAGCTGGAGAGGGACTGGGGACAAGGGATGGAGGGACAGCACACAGGGAATGGATTTAAGGTGGAAGTGGGTAGATTTAGATGGGATTTTGGGCAGGAATTGTTCCCTGGGAGGGTGGGCAGGGGCTGGGATGGAATTCCCAGAGCAGCTGGGGCTGCCCCTGGATCCCTGGCAGTGCCCAAGGCCGGGCTGGAGCAGCCTGGGACAGCGGGAGGTGTCCCTGGGGTGGCACTGGATGATCCCCGAGCTCCCTCCCAACCCAAACCATTCCATGAACTCCTTCAGTTCCCCACAGGAGCTCCCTGGAATTCCCACTGTAGCTCTGTGATGAACTGAACACCAGCCCCATGAGGGGTTTTCAGAAGCTGTCTCATCTCTTCCCACCATCCAGAACCTGTCCTCATGAATCCAAAACCTTCCAGCCTCACTCAGCAAGGGGCTGAAGCTCGAGAGCTCCCAGCTGCCCAGGGAATGGAACTCAGGTCCTCTCCATCCTCCCACCACAGCTTTTCCAAGTGCCCATATCCCGACTGCCTCCCAAGCTGCAGCTCTTGCTAATTATCCCTTGCCCTGCATGGAAAAGAAGTTTCCTTCTCCTGCAATTTCCATGGAACTAGGAGAAAGCAACTGCCTGGAGAGTAAATAATACCAATTTTTAAATCTCCCCCACTGTTTCGCTATTTCTGCCTTTTCCTTTTCTGATGAAAATCTGACTTTGCTTCTGCCACACGTTTTCACAGCAGAATTCTGTACCATCTCCTAAAATTAACCTGTGAAAATGGAATTATTTGCTCCGAGGGTGTTTCCTCAGGCTGCTCTGACGTTACATTTTCCTTTCTGGACACAGAGGTTCCAACTGCAAACATTGCTCAGCCAGCCAAATGAAGAGATGTATTGCAAGAAGAGAATTGTTGTTGTAACAGATTACAAAGCACAAAACAATTCTTTTCTAGTGCTGGAGGCAAAATTATCAATCCTCTCTGCTGGCCTAAAATCAAGATTTCGCTATGAAAGCAGCTCAGCTTTCAGCAAAAGGCCGGTGTTGAAGTGTGATGAGCACACACAGCCCCGACACGGAGATCAGCCCCATGAAATTGGCTCCAAATCCCCTAAAATTAATTTAACAATTAGTGCTGGGAAGATGCAGCCGGATTAATGAATTCCAATTTGTGTTGTGGACGTTTTCTGCAGTAAACAAGCAGCACCAGGAGTGGGGTGATTGTGATTCCTTGCTGGAATGCCTCCGAGAAAGCAGCCGTGAATCATCGGAACAGTCATGCTCCTCAAAGGGAAAAATCAGCCATGAATATGCTGAAATAATGGGGGAAAATCAATCCCTCGTGACTCCTGGCTTCCAGAGTTGCCCACATCTTCCAGGTGGCCATTGGGATCTGGCACAAACCCAGCTTCACCTGACTAGTGTCTGCGAAGAGTCCCAAAATTCCTTGGAAAACAACAGAGGGATGGTCACTCCTCCATGGAAAGGAAACTCTCAGCCCAAGGTATCAGCAGCAGCCAAGACGAGGCAGAAATCTCCAAATTCTGTATCCTTTCCCTCTTTTTTCCCATAATTTACACCAGAGCCTGGTAATCGTGGTTAGGTCCAAGAGAGCTTCCCCCAAACCTTGTCCCATGGCTTTGACCGGGAATCAACAAACCGGACACACTCGAGGCCGTAAATCCTGACCACACTTTTCAATGAAATCCCACAAATAATTCCTATCTGCAATATTATTAATTCTATTAGGGAAAAACTTCTTAAATCCAGAAAAGAATTTATGGGATGACTGTGAACCTCCATAATAAAAAAAACTTAAAAATGAAACATTTCACGGAAACTGCAGGTTCCCCCTCATGCTGTGCTGAGTTCAAAGCTCACCCATAGGCACTGAAAAGAACCCTTGGCCAATTTGTGCTGGAAGCAGAACAAAGACTTGGGATTTATGTTGGAAATTCCTGGGTTTCAGCCTCGTTTTTATCAGACATCAACTGCCCACAGCCACACAACAATTCAAATTTCAGAGTGGCCGAGGTTCCAGTCCTTATTTCGACAAGAAAACTGGAACAATTTTCACCTCTACTCCATCAGGACACTCCATGGATATTTTCAGCCATTAAAATTTAATGCATTAATTAAAGGAAACTGGAAATTGCTTTCCCAAGCTCATAAAATCCAGCTCCCCAAAATCCAACGCTGTCAGGGATCGCAGGTTTAGCTGTGGTGGTTCCACACAAAGACATTTTGAGAATGAAGAAATAAAGTGATCACGCCGCACCTTTTCACAGAATTATCCACAGGGAGCTTATTAAGGGACCAAAACCCAATTAAAACCAGGAGATGGACCTAAACATTTTTTGGTGTAATTGCTGGATTGGGTTTGCTAGTGCTTCAAAAACAGCGTGGTGCCCTGGAATATTGGTCTGCCAGGAAAAGAAAACCCAAAAAAACTGCACCAACAAAACCTGGGATAAATTCAGCTTAAAAAAATATCATTAAAAAAGGAAATTTAATCTCTTCTCACTGATTTGCACTTTAGGATAATCCCTTGGTGACTCCAATGAAACCTTCAGTGCAGGGAAGGGGATGGGCTTGAAGGTCCCTTCCCACCCAAACCATTCCATGAGTCTGGGATTGAATGATTCCCACGCCAAGCTCGGCTGGCCCAGCTCCTCTGCACGCCCTGGGCTGGCAGCAGGGATGGGCTGGGTGGGAAGGTCCCTAAAGCCCACCCAGTGCCACCCCAGGGACACCTTCCCTGCTCCAGGCTGCTCCAGCCTGGCCTTGGACATCCCAGGGATCCAGGAGCAGCCCCAGCTGCTCTGGGAATTCCATCCCAGCCCCTGCCCACCCTCCCAGCCAGGAATTCCTTCCCAAA
>VZTX01016168.1:10099-33290 GCA_013400915.1 Pardalotus punctatus
CCCATCCATCCCTGCCCTCTGGCAGTGGGAAGCCATTCCCCCCCAACTTCAATCACATCTAACTGGACTCCTTCCCAAAATCCCATCATCCCTGCCCTCTGGCAGTGGGGAGCCATTCCCCCCAACTTCAATCTCATCTAACTCAGCTCCTTCCCTGCTCCATCTCCCTCCAGCTGCTGTCCCTTCATCCCTCTGGACACAAACCCCTTCCCCACGCCCAGAGTGACCCCAGCTCCTGCTCCCAGTCCCCGAGGCCTGGAACCATCCCAACCCCACCAACCCCACAGCCTGGAGCTGAGGGAAACCCCAGCTCCTCTGCTGCTCCCATGGTGTTCACCGATGGTCCTCAATCTGTGGGACAAAATCCCACGGGAGAAAGAGCCCCTTCCAGCCCTGCTGCTGCCCCTGCCAGGGCACACCGGGGCACACCAGTGCACACCAGTGCAGACCAGGGCACACCAGTGCCACCACCCCACTGGGACACCCTGAAAGCGGCACTCCCACCCCGAAGGTTTTCCCTGCTGGAATTCCAGTGAAGAGGGGGAACAGGCACCACCCTGATGCTGGGGAAGCCCTGGCGTCTCAGAATCATCCTGCACAGAAAATTCCTCTGGCTCTGTCCTCAGGAGACTCCAACTTGATGACCTGGAGATTAATCTTGTGCTGGGAACGTAAATCCAGGGATAGCAGCGGGAGGCCCACACATGTCACACCAATCAAAAGCGGTTCAGCAAGGGATTAGTGCGCTGCAAACAGGGGAAATGCTTTAAAAGCTCCAGCCAGGCCCTTAAAAATATTGAAAAACATCAAGATGCACCCCCTAATTCTAAAAACTAAACACAAGATTAGAAATGTGGAATTTTTCACCTTAGCTCGAGTGCAAATGCATCCTCTGGCTGCGAGGCCCGGCTCGGTGAAAGCAGGACCAAATATAGATGTCACAGATGATTAAACCCTCAGCTAAACAAGTTGTCTGCAGGAAAATGCATTAGAGAGATGCAAGAGCAGCAGGACACTCGGATGAAATTGGATTCTTCGGATCATGTGTCTGAAGCATTCAAAATTCCCTTGTTTATCAGGAAAAATTAGCACAATGGGGATACTCCAGGCACGGAAACTCAGTGCTCACACCTGAAACGTGTGCGAGAAACCAGATGGGTTTGAAAGGAAATAAAAAAACAGCATAAAAAGCCCATGGGATTAGAATGTAGAAGGATTTAGATAAGAAAACAGCCCTCTTTTAGCTAAAATAGTTATGCTGATTGTCAACATTTGTAGGCAGGTATTAATGCAAAAAGAAAGAAATCATATTAGAGTGGTAAAAGATGAAAGTATTACTAGGAATAATGGAATGAAATGCAGAATACAAGTGTGGATTACTAGAAAAAAACTTCTAGATCACAATATGTACTAAATATGAATAGTCCTGATAATTTGGTGTATAAAAACACATTTAAACACAGGCTGGATATTAAAAGATACAATAAATACATATTATTATGACAAATCCTTCAGTATTTAGCCAGGAATCACAGACTTGGGGAGGAGGGGAAGGAAAACAAGAACAAGCTGAGTTCCTTCAAAGATGGCCAATTCTTTTCTTGTATTCCATCCATACATCCTATTTAACATAAATTTCAGGCTGTATGGAAATCTGATGGATCATTTTCAAAAATCACTTTGTGGTGCTGAAAGGATGACTAAAAATGGTGACAAATAAAGCAGCCTTAAAACAAAAACAGGATCTTGTTCCTATGAGACCTGTGACAATTTTTCCATCCACAAACGATCTCCTGGAAAATAAATTTGTGACAATTCCCGAGCAGGAACAGCTGCACCAGGCACCTGTTATTCCTTATTCTGGTCTGTACTTATCAATCTCCAATTTTTTAATTGTGCCAGTGAGCTAAAAACCCTAAAACCAAATAACAACCCCGCCCCAAAAAATTATACTTTTCAGCTAGATAATTGAACCTTTGTCACGAAAACATGAATTCATCAAGATCACACTTATTAAGCAGTAAGAAGCTTTTAATCTCGGTTATTTTTTTAGTTGAGTCATTACTAGAGTATTTTCTTGCCTGCCTGCAATGATTAACAGTGGTGACCTTTTCAAAATTGGGCAGGATCTTCCCCGCATGCAAAGCAAAGCCACAAAAGCTTAATTTAAAGTACAGCCCCAAACCAATCTACCCAAAGGATCTCTGTCAACAATGAATTTAACATTAAGGAAGTCAAATAAAAATGTGTGGTTGGTGGTGGTTTTGTTTGGAATTCATCTGTCCTCTTTAAAATCCTGCTCAGGGCAGGAATTATTGGTGATAAATGCAGTCCCAGTCCTCACATCAATTGAATTCCGAGCACGGAGCTGCCGAGATCGATTTGCCAGCACCACAAAATCCTGCCCAGCCCCGCTCCCAGATCCAAAGGGAAGCCCCATGGAAGAGCAGATCCTCATCAAAAAAACCAACCATCCCTGCTGCCTCTTAGAACAAAACAAATCCATCAAATTATACCCCAAACCCACCACTGGAGCAGCACAAATCAAGGGAAAAGTGATCTGAAGGAGAAGTCTGCCCCAAAAAAAGGCCACTGAAGGGACAGCCCTGAAACCCTGACCCATCAGTGCTGTTTTTATTTTTTTCTGTCTCGTAAAATCACCTGGGATTTTGGGAGCAGTTCTCCCTTGGAGCAGGAGCATCCACTCAACTCTCACAAACTACAGGATTCCCAGCCCAGGGCCCTGATGTCAAATGGGAACATCAGGAAATTCCCCACACTGGGATCACATAGAAATAGAAAATAAAGGGTTATTGGTCAATGGGAACATCAGGAAAATTCCCTACACTGGGATCACATTGGAATGGGAAATGAAGGGTTATTGGTCAATGGGAACATCAGGAAATTCCCTACTCCAGGATCACACTGGAATGGGAAATAAAGGGTTATTGGTCAATAGGAACATCAGGAAAATTCCCTACACTGGGATCACATAAAAATAGGAAATAAAGGATTATTGGTCAATGGGAACATCAGGAAATTCCCTACTCCGGGATCACACTGGAATGGGAAATAAAGGGTTATTGGTCAATGGGAACATCAAGAAATTCCCTACACTGGGATCACATAGAAATAGGAAATAAAAGGTTATTGGTCAATGGGAACATCAGGAAATTCCCTACACTGGGATAACACAGAAATAGGAAATAAAGGGTTATTGGTCAATGGGAACATCAGGAAATTCCCTACTCCAGGATCACACCAGAATGGGAAATAAAGGGTTATTTCCAATTGCAACAAACATTTATTGGAGATTTCTGCATTCCTGCAAATCCCAAATGCCTCCCAACGGTGTCTGCCTGGAAAAGGTGACATATGTTACAATCCTCTGTTCTTTAAGTCTCAGGAATTCTTCCTTTGCCTTTGAAACGCAGCATTTCAACTTCTGCAAGGGCAGATCAAGAGATCCAGGATGAAAATAGGGCACCTGGAGCTGGGAAAAGCATCTGGATCCGTGTCAAGATCGAACATGAACATCCCTGCCTGAATTCTTGTCCCTCTTTGAGACTTGCTTTTGTCTCTCCTACCTCTTTTGAACCTTTATCTGCAAGAATTGTATTTGTTAAGCCTTGTTAATTAAGGCTTCGAGCTCCCCAGGGACACATCCTCCCCTTTGTTTTGCTGCTCCTTATCACAGGGACAGCATCAAAAACACAGCAGATATTTGGTTTAACAAAACCATTCCATGGGAGAGAAGCTCCTCACGTCCCCCTGGCTGCTTGGATCCCAACTTTTCTCCTCATCAATCCCGGCGGTTTAGGAATATCGTATTATGGAATTAGAATTACAGCTTCTGCGGAGAGATTTTAGTATTGACTAATAAAAAAATCTATGATAATTAAATGGTCCCTTTTCGAGCCAAGAGCTGGTGCCCTTCAAAGGTCCCCTGCACAGCAACCTCTGAATTTGTTGTTTAGCTAAACGCTGGCTGTTTATTCTCTTTGTTTACAGCCAAAACCGCTGGGTTTTAATCCATATGACAGAGTTCCTAAATTAGTGACCCTGAATTATTCATTAGCTATTTAGCCAAATGTTCTCCCCAAGCCCCCAGTTGTTTTCAGCCGAACAAAACCACATTAAATATTCTATTTTTCTCTCTAAACACTGCATATTTTTGCTCCAAAGATTCCTTTAGGCATCCCTGCTTTTGCCTGGAGTGATCCCGGGCTAAAAGGCACATTTAATAATCCATTTCACTTTCTTCTCTTCCCTTTCCTTGAGCCAGGAATGGAAGCGAAAGCAAAAATGCAGCTCAGCTTGTTATCTTTGGAAAATCAACTCCATCCGACAGGGGCTGAGGTGCCCCAGGCAATGCCATTCCCACTTTGTGTCACTGCTCCCTCTCCAAAGGAGGGAACTGGGATGTGACCATGGCTGCTGCCACTCATTCCCAAATTGCTGCTTCCCCCAGGAACCACTTCCCACCCCAGGACAGCTGAATGAACCGGTCTGGGGTGTCGACTGCACAGGAAATGTTTTCCTTGAAGCCTTGAAATAATTCGAATTTCTTTCTATTTGCCTTCATTAAGAGAAATCAGAAAAAAGCCAAGACCTGGCTTAGGAGAGCAATTTATCCTGAATAACTTGAAAATTAGATTGGTAACAATAAAATACGGGGGGAAACACTAAATAAATACAAAAACCTAACCAACAGACAGGAATTGAGACCTGAATTTCCAGCTTGACCTCTCCTGTTGTCCCCAGCCTGGGGGCTGAGCTGACACCAGTTTTGACTGTCACTGGATTTGCAGATTTGGACTCATAAATTCCATCTCTTGAAGATCTGGGGATATTTACCTCATATTGTCATGCACACAGGTCTAAATGAGGATTTCAAATATCAACCCCAAATATTTCTGAGCTTGCTTCCATCCTCATTATTTACACCATTAATAAGGTAACTCTAATTGTTGTGCTTGATTATTCCCGGCTCCTTAAAATCACAGAACCATAAATGTTGGAAGACATCTCTAAGATCAAGTCCCACCATTAATGTTCCTCTCCCATCCCTCCGGCACCGAAGCAAATCCTGGTTTTTCGTTTAATTGCTCTTTTGGGATTTAAATAATAAGGGAAAATAAGTTAATTAACAGCAAAATGAGTTAAAAAGCTGATACTTGAGGGTGAATGATGCCCAGTGACAGAGGTGATGCTGAGTGAGTGATCCAGATCAGGATCGACAGGAATACTCGGAGAAATCCAATTGTCAGCCCAGCCCACGGGGAGAATTCCTAACTTTTTCCCATATCTATTATTACACAATGGGTCCATGAGCTTAATTCACTGTATTTTTCAAATGTTGCTTCGTGGTTAACATCAATTTAAGTCCTTTTAATGAATTTTAACTCCTCTGAACCCAAAGCTGTTTCTGGCTGGAGGCGATTCCGAGCAAATTCCCTACAAAGGGAGGGAGAGCCCTGTCAAAGGCTGTTAGTGGGGAATATGTGAATTCCCAACAATACAAATAAACACCAGGAAACAACCTCTCCGGAGGGATTTCCAGCCCACAGAGCCCTGACATTTTTCCCTTAACCTTCCCTGGAGGCCTGGTTGTTGTGGAGCAGAGTCCTCAAGGAATGCCAGGGCTGTGGACTCCCCATGGAATTGCTCAGGGAGAGGCTGGATGAGCAGCCTGGGATAGTGGAAGGTGCCCCTGCCCATGGAACGAGATGAGCTTGAAGGTCCCTCCCAACACAAACCATTCCGACACCCTGTGATTTACAGAATTCAAACCCACGAAATCCCGAACCAAAGCTTATTCCCAAAACTTCCCGATGCATTCCAAGCACGGCTGAGGATTATTCCCATTCCGCTCACCCCGGGCTGACCAACTGAAGGCATTTACAAGTTGCTACTACAGCTTTTTTCCCTGTAAAACAACAACTGACAAGTCCAAGACAAACAGGGATGATCGGCTCTGTCGGATCCCGATCGCGGGCGCAGACGGCAAAGCCGGAGCTGCTTCCTGGGAAAGGCTGTAAAAATAGCAAGGGCTGACATTTCGGGATTTTTCTCCTTCCTTCTGGAGGCAGCTTTCAAGAGCAGCAGAAGAGATTTTCGTCAATCTCAGCTTGGGAAAGCAGAGTAAAGTCTGAGCTCTGGGTGACTGGGGAAGGTGTTGTTGCTGGAGGCAGAGTGGGAGAACACAACCTTATGTTTATGGGGAAGATAAAGCCGGAAAAAACGGCAGCAGCTGAGTCTGGATGCCAGACTTGGAGCTTGCCAAGGCATTGTGCTCCAGAGAAGCCCTTCCAGATCAGGTTTGTACAAAGTGGGGGCTGCTCATCACCCCAGCTTCTCATTCCATGGGCATCTTCCAGCTTCTCCTTGTCCATCCCATCCCATCCCATCCCATCCCATCCCATCCCATGGATCCCATCCCATCCCATGGATCCCATCCCATCCCATCCCACCCCATCCCACCTCATCCCTCTTGCCAAAGGGATGGTGAAGAGATCTCCTGAGACAGCAGGATTGTTCCTCACTCATTCCTCTCAATATTGATGGGTATTTCTCTTTCAAATTTCTTTCTTTCTTCTCTTTTACATGACAAGGGAGTTGTCTGAGGTTTTGGGATTTTTTTTTGCAGTGAGGACATTGTTTCTCCTTTATTCCCAGCTGTCTTTGAGAGGAAAACCAAATCCATAAATGCTGTCCCTGGCTCTGCCTCAGAAATCCATTTGCTGCTTTTATCAATCTCCTGTGGAGCTGCAGGAGGCTCCAGATGAAATTGATATCAAACAGTATCAAACCCAAAGTCATTATTTATGAGCACGCTGTGACGTCTCCACGGGTGTGTTTACAAATGGATCCAGGGGTTTCATGCAGCAGGAAACTCCTGGAAAAGGGGAACAGCAAGCCCAGGAGCAGCTGGAAGCTGCTCAGTCCATAGTGGGGACACCGCCAGAGCCACTTGTCCTCCTGTCCCAGCCCTGTGGCAGCTCCACAGAACAGTTTGTTAGAGGAGCCAGCCTGACAACCCAGATTTAAAAGGCCACATTCCCTAAGGACAGCAGAAAGCTTTGGAAAACAGCCGGCCACTCCGATCGTGCCATCATTAATTTATAGTGATCCCAGGTCTATAATCAGTATTTGGGTTCAAAACTTTCCCTCTAAGCCAAGCACTGAAGAAACACTGGAATACAAAACGCTGCCCAGCACTCCGATATCCACCTGCAGCTCCAGGATAAAATGGCAGGTTTTGAAGATAAGGCACGATGAGGAACACAAGTTTCTCCTGCTGTGAATTCTGCTTATTTTCCCGAAGTTTCAGGATGTATGAAGAGCATCAGGACCTGGATTTATTTGCCCTTCTCCCTTTCTTTCTTTGCCTTGTCCCGTGTTCCTTGTCAACCCCTTCCTCAATTCCCACATGTCATACCTGAAACTTTTCCATTCTTTTCCCCCCTCCTCAGAAGAAAGACAGAACAAAATAATCCCTAGATACACAAGAGGATTGTTGATCTCAGCAGGATAAAATCACAGGATATCCTGAGCTGGAAGGGACCCACAAGGACCTTCCAGTCCAACTCCTGGCCCTGCACAGACAACCCAAGAATTCCACATCCTGGGAGCACTGTCCATGTTCCCAAGGCTTGGTGCATTAACAACTCCAATCAATCATACGTCATTTGACTTCCTATGATGTTTTAAGGGACAGAAATCTGAAAACACCCTTGAACCTACGAGGCCTGGATGTCTTGGAGCATTGCTGAGCTCCCTTAAACCTCATTTTTGTGGAATGAGCTCCAAAATACACCAGGCTTAGCACAGGGTCTCCAATTAGCTCAGGAATAACAAATCCAGTGCCATGGAAAAGCTAATTTTCTGTTATTGTTATGGAAGGAAACTTTCACCTAATGAGTTTGTCCATCACTGCAGATTTTACCTGCAGGGGTCATTAAAGCTTTCAGAGATGCAGCTGCAGCACAAAACATTTTCAGAGAATACGGAAAATCCTGGGAAAAGAAAGGAGGAGCACAGGAGGCTCAGGGGGGACCTTGTGGCTCTGCACAGCTCCTGACAGGAGGGGACAGCCGGGGGGGTCGGGCTCTGCTCCAGGGAACAGGGACAAGCCCCAAGATGCAGCAGGGGATGTCTAAACTGGATATCAGGGGGATTTTTTCATGGAAAGGGCTGAGATCCATTGGAGCAGGCTGCCCAGGGCAGTGCTGGAGACAGGGCTTGGAGCAGCCTGGGGTTCCAGAAGGTGTCCCTGCCCATGGCAGGGGGGGTGGGATGATTTTTAAGGTCCCTCCCATCCCAAACCATTCTGCTTTTATGACTCCGAGATCCCCTGATCCCTGTGGAACCAACAACCCAAGTAAAACACGGATTATTCAGAACCGAAAAACTGAGAAAGACAAAAAAATAAAACCAAAACAGGATCAGAGAATGTCGAGATCTGCAGTGAAGCCAACCCACAGTGCATAAATTATGATAAACCAGGAATGTGTCTGCCACAGTCTGTCCTGGCAACCAACCGGAGCCCGGGAGAAGCCAAGTGTGCATCCCAAAAACACACAGCCCAAACGTGTGGGTGCTGCCACAACGGCAGTTTCACACAGCAACACTTCCAACAAAGCCAAATCCAACAGGAAAACCCCCCGGAGAAACTGTTTCTGCCACAGAAAATTCCCTTTCAGTTAAGGCCACGTGTGAGGGTTGGAGGCCACGGATTCTCCAGAAAGGCCACAGCCACCACAGATCCCCTGGGAATCTCTGTTCCTCAGAGATCAGGACACTGGGAACATTTACAGACTTACTGAAAGGCATTAAAACCTATTGAAAGGTATTTAAACCTCCAGAAATAATTCCACTGAGAAGGAATTTGCTCCCTTCCTCTCTCTCCTTCCCAGGAAATGCCTGAATGCACCAAACTCCACCTGTCACTCGTGGAAGATCTGCTGTGCTGTGCTGGAATCTTGAACAGCTGGGCACTATTTTAACACCATCTTTCCCCACATATGTGGCCGGGGGATGAAGGAAGTTGCTCCTTTCTGTTTTCCATGGGTTCAGCCAGGGCTGGGAGCCAATTTCCCGGGAGAAGGCAGATGTAGGGATGGCACAGCTGGCGCTGTGTTTGTTGTGGGGGCTTGTTTCTGTCTCCTCCTCACCTCCACATCCTCTGCAATCCCTCCCGCGAGCGCTGGGGAATTCTCCTTGGAGATGGGCACAGATGGGAGAACATACTCGGCTGAGAAAAAGAGAGGAACCTTCTGCTTTCCCCCCCATCCTTTTCCCTACTCCCTTCAGTTTGTTTCTCCTGGAACTTTCAGTGGAGAATTGAGCAACACGCGGTGCCCAATCCCAGCCCCAGCCTGGGAGAGGAACTGCAGGAAGCAGGGAATCGTCCTGGTTTTTTCCAAGCTGGGAAAAGAAGCCTGAAATCACATCAACAGAGGGTGAGGAACACAAGCAGAGCAGCTCATCCAAGCACAGACAGGGGTGTTTCCAACACCGGGATGTGGGAATGAATCCTGCTAAATAAGGAAGTGGATCTGAAAGCAGCTCCTGAAGAATTCCAGAATGACTGGGGTGGGTCAGCATCACCCAGCACCAGTGAGACACCGGGGCTGTCTCAAAGCAGGAACCGGCTCCTCCAGCCAAATCCTGGGACAAGGTGGCCAGGAGAGCTCCGATTTGGGATCTGGGGATGCTGGGATGGGGCAGGGGGTGTCCCAGGGACCCACCAGGAGCATCCCAGTTCCTCCACCACCACCAAACCACCGGAGAAACCCACGGATCTCAGCAATTCCTGCTCTCCTCAGCAATTCCAAGCAGATATTCTCCAAAATGCCATCTTTTTGAAGCACCATTCCACTGAATTCTTCCATAGCTGGTTCCACAATCATAAAACAAAACCCAGTACGGTAATTTGAAATTTCCATTTGCCTCCATTAAATTTTGCAGCTTCCATGAATTCAACAGCTCAGTTGTTACCAGGCTTGGAAAAATCTCAACTGGATTGTTCCATTTTATTTAACTTCCTGAATTCCACCAGGGGAGATTGCTGGGCCATGAAAACAGAGCATGTTTTCAAAAAATTATGGGTATAAAATAAGCATAGGATTTATATTTGATATTATATTTTAAAAAGCAAATTCCTGCCTGTGTTTCAGCTGCACTGAGGGATAACCAAGAGAAAACGCAGAGCAAAATTTCTTATTATTTAATTTCTGTTCTGTCCTGTATTTTCGTCATCAATGAGGGAATAGGTAATTATGAAATTAACGAAGCTAAATGTGAACTAATTCGGCAAAAACCCCACTAAAGTCTTAATTAAGAAAAGACAATCAACATGATATTGTAGAAATCCCTTCTTTAAAAGCTCAGCATAGCCTGGCTGTAAATTAACAACTCAATAAATGATTTAGGTTGGAGAAATATTCCCAGAATTCCAGGACGGTTTGGATTGAAAGAGACCTTAAAGCTCATCTCATTCCCATGGCAGGGACACCTCCCACTATCCCAGGCTGCTCCAAGCCCTGTCCAACCTGGCCTTGAGGAACAATTTGTAATTCTAAGGATAATAAAGCAAAACAAAGACATCTGAGTTATAAACTGCAGAGTGCACTGGGAAAACACTGAATTTTGGGATCTTCCACGACATTGTTGGGAAGGACCTTGCTAGGGGTGCAATCCCAATAGTAACAATTATTCTTTGGCAAAAGTAAGATAGAAGAGGCGTAAAAATAAAAGATATTTTTAAAGTGTTCCTTTGGAATCCTCAGGATATGGATGGAGTGAGGAGATTGTGGGAAGGAGAATGGGAATATGCTGGGATTTGGCTGGCAGGACAGAGAGCTGAGGAGCATCTTCAGGAGATGCTGTTCCCTCTCCAGTCACTCCAAAGGAAACTCTCCATGTCCAAAATTTCCACGGCTTCCGCCTGCTCTTTTCCCACAAACCCCCAAAATGCACCGAGGGACATGAGGGGAATGATCACAGGAAGTAGCAGATGGAATTCCAAGATCTCTGAGGCAAAACTGCCAGCTGCAAGACAGGAATGAGACTGGAGGATTGTGGTGGAGGAAAAATCCCAAATCTGCAGAGGCTTTGTGCTGTTATGTGATGGGAATGAAGCATTTGGAGCCTGGAGCCAGGGTTTGGAGCAGGCAGGGATCCAACTGACACAGGTCTGGTGGTGACACGTGGATCATGGCCAGTGGGAACTGCCTTTCCCTGAGCAAAAGAATCATTTGGAGCATGGAAGAACGTGAATCATGGCCTTATGGTTTTAAAAGCATCTCAAAATCTGCTTTTCTTTTTTTTTTTTCCTGGGGAAGATCTGCTGTCTGGATATGGGAGCAGCCTGCGGTGACAGATTCCATCAGCACCAGCAGGAGAAAGGAGCTGCCATGTATTCAGTCATAAAAGCAGGAAAATGCCTGGGAAAGGCCATTAGTGCAAAGGGAAAGAGGAACGAGGGAAGGCATGAAAACAAGAAAAAAGGAGCAGAAGATTCCTCAAACAACAGCATCGCTGTGGTGAGAAACGCTGATTTACCAGCCCCAAAGTTCCCTGGTAAGGAGGCTGTGAAAGTTCTAGATTCCATCAAACCCACGGTGGGTGAATTCCCTGGCCTGGCACTGCTGTGTGCTCGGCATTTACTGCCCATTGATTCCTGAGATGATTCCGTCGCTTCCCAGCTCCCACCAAAGGGCACCTCACGTCAGCGGCGCTGGGCTGAGCGCAGGTGAGGCTGTTCCGTGCCCTGCATCCCAATCCCAAACTCCTGACAAAGCCAGGGGCTCGGCAGCACCCCACAGCACACCCTCCAGAGCCTGAGAGGAACGCTGGAGCACAGGGAATGATTCCTTGGAACGGAGGTTTCCCAGCTGGTTTGTGCTCGGGATGTGCTCACACTCCAGCAATCTCGGAATCTTTGCAAGGGGCGTTTGCTCCATTTCTGCACCAGCTTCTTGCTTATCTAAGGTTAAAACACTTCCAAAATCACCTGATATCAAAAACTCTTCAAAACTGTGTTAAAAACCTTCCCTTCTTCCATGTGGAAGGATCCCACCTCCTTTACAGATTGACTTAAGTTCCACCTACAAATAAACAATTTAATTCCTTTTTTCACCAAACAATACAGCGCTGAGTCTGGTCACATCCTGCTCCCCTAATTCCCAGCTGGACCATCTTTCCCTCATTTCTCTGGACAGGCTGGTGGGATCAGATGAGCTCCATGACAGATGTTCCAGGGAATTAATGTGAATAACCCTAAATGCCAGTGACTCCACGCAATTAAAATCCTGAAGAACACTCTGGAGCTGCTACAGCTCGTAACCAGCTGGAGGTTCTTGTTACTGCTTGGATTTAAATTTTTTAAAAATTTTAAAAAATAAAGCAGGATACCTGCATGATTCCCAAATTCTGATGGAATGGGAAAGTAATGGATATAAGGCTGTGTGAGGAAGGTTTAAAAAAATTCCCATTACTCAAAGTTTTGTGGTTCAATTCCCACACTCGGCTGGTGCATATTTAAGGAGACTTTTGGGATTTAAAAGGTGGATCGTGCAAGGCACATCCAGAGGAAATTCAGGAAATGAACCAGTGAGATCCTCAGGGATTTCCCTGGATTTTACATTTTGATGGTTTTACATTTTCATGGTTTAAGCAGGGTAAGTGGGACTCAGAGGCAGCCCCAGTCAGTGGGATGGCCCCCAAATGGACTATGTGGGGTTGGCAACTTGTAGGGAGGGAAAAGAAGACTCTCAGCCAGGATTCCCTTGGAAAAAAAGGCAGAAAGGAGGGAGAGTTGTAGCCAGCAAAAACTGCCTCGAAGCCCCTCACAGTGGAGTTAAAGCTTTTTCCAGGATTTAACTCCGAGTGCCCTGCTCAAATCACCCTGTGCTGAGGGAATGAAGGGAAAAACGTGTCCTGAAGGCTCTGAGATGAATTCATGGGCTCTGAAATGAGTCCTGAAATGAATTAATGGGCTCTGAAATGAATTCATGGGCTCAGAAATGAATTCATGGAGTCAGAAATGAATTAAAGGGCTCTGAAATGAATTCACAGGCTCTGAAATGTGTTCCAAGGTGAATTCCTGGGTTCTGAGATGAATTGATGTGCTCTCAAATGAATTGATGGGCTCTCAAATGAACTCATGGGCTCTCCAATGAATTCATGAGTTCTGAAATAATTTCATCGGTTCTGAGATGAATGGATGGGCTCTGAGATGAACGCACGGGTCCTGAAATGAATCCCTGTGCTCTGAAGCGAATCCAGGCGCTGTGCAGTGAACTCACAGGCTCTCACACACAAGCACACCACGCCTGGGAAAGTTGCTGCCTTTGTTCCCCGGGATTACCCGCGGCTCTCGGAATAAAGGGCTGGCTCTCTCCCGGAGAGCAGCGGCTGCACGGACGCTCCAGGCCCCGCACGAACCATCCCTGGCCGCCTCTCTGCTCCATTCACAGCCACGAGAGCTCGCCAGCGACCCGCGGCTCGTTGTCCCCAGCTCAAACCGCAGCCGCACTGCTCTCAAACCCGGTTTAAAGCCTTACCATGTGTGTGCCACCGTGAAGCGCCGGCGCTGGCGGATGCTTTTATTCACCAGCAACTTTCTGAAAAAGCAGGGAGAGTTCCTGGGCGAGCTGCGAGGAGAAATCTTTGGCGACGTGGGTCTGTTCCCGGGCAGCTTGGGCAGCTCCAGCTCCAGGTGCATCTGCTCTTTGAAAGTCCTGATGTAAACCTCGGCCTCGGGAGTGGCGAGCTCCCGGGAAGCCTCCCTGGCTGTCATCGCTGCGCCGGTGGAGCTGGGCGAGCTGGCCCCGCTCAGGGCTGGCCACGCACGGAGCCGAGCCCCGGAGCGGGGAACATTGAGCAGGCTGTGTTCCGAAAGAGAACCGGAGAGCTCGCAGGGCAGGAGGAGAAGGCAGCGCTGTCACAAAGCCCCGGCTCTGCCCGCTTTTCCCGGGAAAACGCCGCGGGTGTTGCGGCGGCAGCGCCGGCCCCGCGCAGCCGCTCATGAAAAATTCATCAGCGCCGGCTCGGATCGCTCCGCTCCGGCATCCCGGCCGGCAGCACCGCCGGCTCCTCGGGAATCGGGCCCGGGAATCGGCCCCGGGAATCGCACCGGGAATCGGCCCCGGGAATCGGCCCCGGGAATCGCACCGGGAATCGGCCCCGGGAATCGCACCGGTCGTCGGCCCGGGAATCGCACCGGGAATCGGCCCCGGGAATCGCACCGGGAATCGCACCGGGAATCGGCCCCGGGAATCGCCCCGGGAATCGCACCGGGAACCGCGCAGCCTGCGCGCCCCGCTCCGCCCAGGGGCTCTCAGCGAGGCTTTCATTGAGAATTAGTTTTGCCCGCACGGCGCTAGCTCCACCCAAGCCGCGCTCATTGGCTCGGGGTTATTTTGACGGCCGGACTCTGTCCGGCCCTGCGGGAGCGGGGAGCATTCCCGGGAAATGCTAACGAGCCGTCCGACACAGCCCGAGAGAGCCCCGGCTCCGGGAGGGATGGGAGCAGCGCCAAGGGTGGCGAAAAGGGGCTACGAGGGAACAAAAGCAAAGGCAAGGAATGCCATCCTGCGGGAACAAAGCATGCGGGAATCCCTGCCCCACGGACAGGATCCGCTGTCCCGGGATGCAGAGCCGAAGGGTCAAAGCACTGCCAAGGCAAAGCTGGCACCTCCCTGTAAAGTTAATTCCAACCGATTCAATATTCTGTGTATTTAAAATGGAAAAAACACAAGAATTTTATATCTGGATGTAAACACCATGAAAACAAGTTCTACGCTTGCAAGGTTAAAAAGCAACATTCAGGTGAGGAAGTTAAGGACACGATGCTGATTTTATAAGCACAATAAATCCCAGAGGGAATGGCAGAGCACCTTTTTAACGGGCCAAAAACAGGTGACCAAAAATGCAAATATAAGAAATCTTTTTTAAAAGAGGAGGAGACAGGGAGAGCCTGTGTGAAAGCGCTCTGATTGCACAGAGCAGGCATCAATTACACACCAAATCCCTGTCCATTCCAGTGTTTTTTCCCTCAAATATCCCAAAACACTTGACAGAAACACCAGCGTGCCTTCCTCAGCTTCCAGCAGAGCCTTCCCATAGAGAACTTCCCTAGAGAGGAGTCCCCAGACATCCAACCCAACCTGCCCTTTCCACAATTCCCTATTAAAAACCAAATAAAACACAAGTGGAAATGCAGTGGGATTTAATCCAGAGAGGTTCGGGCAGCAGCAGAACAGGAATATTGGATGCTTTAGGAATTATGACGTGGTGGGCTGGGATCTGTTACTCCACAGCACTGACAAGCAGGGAAAGACAAAGGGAAGCTTGGGAGCTAAAGGGGGAATCAAATCCACACCAATGCTTTGAAGGTGGAATTCCTAACAGAAATAAAATCTGGGATTCCAAACGGAAATAAAAAATGGAATCCCTAACAGAAATAAAAATGAACTTTCTAACTCAAATGGGGTATCGGGGAGGGGTTGTGAGGATGCATCTGGGATTGGAGAAACTTCCATGCCTTTTCCGAATGCTCTTCAGAGGGCAGGGAGAGCAGAGGGAAATCTCCCTTTAAAAGC
This sequence comes from Pardalotus punctatus, assembly GCA_013400915.1. Lineage (NCBI taxonomy): Eukaryota > Metazoa > Chordata > Aves > Passeriformes > Pardalotidae > Pardalotus > Pardalotus punctatus. Next base: position 25,711 of record VZTX01016168.1, read on the forward strand.
AATAAAACTGCTGTCCCATGTGTCCATTAAGGAAGTGCTTCCCATCATCTGGACATCCATGAATTAGTGATGAACCATCAGCTCCACAACCTGGACAAGGTCCTGCAGTAAGATGGGCAAAGAAATGCCAGAAGACGGAGCTGGTGAGAAGGGGGAAGGCAGCTGGGGGAGGAGGAAAGGCCCCACTCCTTGGGGAGCAGGAAGAGAGGGAACACAAAGTGCCACCGTTCAGGGGGTGCAGGTGCTTCTCCAAACTTGGGGTGCTCTGAAGGCTGACCCTGAGCACAGGGGGTTTCTTTTCCCAACACCTTCCTGCTCCTGGTGGCAATGGATCCATATTCCCTGACACCGTTCCCTGCAGCTCCAGATCCCACCCGTCACGCTGCCAGCTCCTGGTGCTCCACACGCAGCGGACCCTGCAGCCAACATCTCCGTGTTCTCCATGGATTTACAGCCTTGGAATTCTGGCCAGACACTGCTTCACTGCAGGATGAGCCAAGAGGAGGTGAGAACCAGACACTGGAGCTAACTGGCAGGAGAGCTTGGGATCTGAAAAACCTGGCAGGAAATTTCCAAAAAGGAATTCTTCTGTATTTGCTGAGGGTACCACCAGCAACAGGAGAGATGGTGGAGAGAGCAGCCAGGGCAGCAGAGCTGCTGGGGAGGTCATGGATTCATGGAATGGTTTGGGTGGGAAGGGACCTCAAAGCCCACCCAGTGCCACCCCTGCCATGGCAGGGACACCTCCCACTGTCCCAGGCTGCTCCAAGCCCTGTCCAGCCTGGCCNGACCCCAGGGCTGGGGCAGCTCTGCAGGTGGGCTCTCACCTGAGAGGGGCAGAATCCAGTCCAGCCTCACCCACCTGCACCCCCAATCCTCCTCCCAGGGCTGTTTTCCATCTGCTCATCCCGAGGCTGGACTGACACCCGGAGTGCAGGGCCAGGCTCACAAATGAAAATGGTCCAGAGGCAAATCCCTCTTCCCTGAGCACCCAGAACACCCGGACTGCAAGAACCTGTCCATCACCACAGATCACTCCCTGCAGTCCATCAGCAGTCCATGAGTAACAGTCCCATTAGAAAAGGGATCAGAAATATGAAGGAATTGTTGAGGAGGCGGAAAAGATGATAAAAGGCAAGTGCCAGGCAGGAAAACGAGACCACTTGGAAGAAAATGGACAATTAAGGAAACTTTCAGAAGTTTAAGTACACTTGGGTGAGATTCCATCCATGCTTCCTAACTCACTGCAGGCTGGGGAAGTGCTGGAAGTTTCAATACATTTGATTAAAATAACTGATAGGGTGGGAAACAACATTTCCAAGCCTGCAACGCCTCATCAAAAACTGATCTTGAGTGTGCTGAGAGCAATTGCTAAGCAACAAGAACACATCTTTTTTCTTCAGCAGCACCATTATTTACCTGTTCCCAAGTCATAACAGCCAGGATAGACTGAAACCCCGGGGAAAAGGGAATTGTGAAGTGCCCTACACGCTCCAGTAGGAAAGGAAAAGCTTTTAGGTGACTTTTCACAGCACTTCCAGCCAGGGGCAGAGTAATTGGACAATTCTCCCTCGGAGCGCATTCAGATAAAAACAGTCAGAAATTCCCCTCTGTTACTGCAGGCATTGTTCCATCCATCCCAACGGCATCCCAAAAAGATCCCACGAACCCAACAGCAAATTAATTAGAGAAATTATTTCAAGGGATTGTGCTTTGCTGATTGTACTTGGACTTCTTTTTCCAAGGAAGGAAACCCAGGGGAAAACATATTTTTAATCAAGAACAGTCTCCTTCCCAGAAATCCTGGCTGATAGAATTCCCTCTTTCACGGGAACAATAAAATCTTCGTCAAGCTTGCAAGCAATTTGAAAATTAAGATTATTCATTATAAATTATAAACCACAGATCCCCTCTGAGTGTTTTAGCTGCCGTTCAACAATTTGTTTTCTTAATCCATGGAATATCCGTGGGCTCTTGGATCAACAGGGGCTGCTCCTCTGTTAGTCCTGGCAGGACTTGGAAGGTCCCTCACACACATCAGGCTTTCCTTGGCTTAAATCAGGCCCAGGATTGGAAAAGTCGGGAGAGATGGACATTTCCAGACCATTTATTAAAGATGAGGATGCACAAGGGAAGGTTCAAACCCTTCAAATCCCTTTTAGACTAAAATTAGACCACATTTGCTGGGAAAAAAGCCCCATTATTGGGCCAGGACATTATGGAATTTCACAGCACCGTCCCTACTTAACGTGGATTTCTGCCAAATGGGCTGGGAAAGGATCCATGATGGACTTCCAGGGGAGAAACTGCAGGAGCCAATTAGCTCCATTAGCTCTGGGAGAGAGGAACACGAGCCCAAAGAGGAGGCAGGGAGAGCAGCTAAAGCACATTCCCATCAGGAAAGAAAAGGATTTGCTGGAGCAGGAGTGGCCATGCTGGAAAAACTGGAATTGGGTCATGTGAGGAGCTTAAAGGAACAGAGGAGTTGGGAACGTCTGGGTTTGGGAAAGGGCAGAAGAACAAGGTTTTGAGGAAAAGGGGAAAAGCAAACCAAGCTCAGGCAGGAAAAAACCCTATAAAACAACTTTCTCTCGGGCTAAACCAACACAGTGACTGGAGAGAAAAAAGATGGAATGAGAGAGCAGAGAATACAGGAACAGTGATCTGTAGTGGAAAATAACTCAGTTACAAAGGCAGCAGCAGAGGACGGAATAAATTTGCTGTGGAAATGTCACAGGACTGACAGGGATGTGATCCTCAGCTCAGCCCCCGAGGCAGGAGCTGGAACTGCCAGGATGAGCCAGCACTGGGAATAAATCAGAGCAAGCCAGGGAATGGGAGACAGGCAGAGATGTGAGGGGGGAAGAAAAGGAATCAAACAAAAGAGAAATGTCTGCAGCGAGACAAGAAAAACATCAATGAAGTGGAGAAGGGAGGCAGCCAGGGAAAGAGGTGCCAAGGAACGGGGCTCCGGTGTGGAACTGGAAGAGGATTAAAATGTCAGGGTAAGGAATGGCAGCCAAGGCTTCCCGTGCGAGCGGCGGCTGGAAGAGAGAGCTGGGAGGTGGCGGGGATGAGGAAAGAAGAGCTGGGTGCGGAGAAAAGCAGGAGAAGATTCCAAGGAGAGCCAAGGAAGCTGCAGGGAAGGATGAGCCTGTGGGGCAGAAGTGAAACCTCGGCAGGGATGGAGCAGCTCTGGACACACGACAGAGTGGAGAAAAAGGGAGAAGTGTGAGGAGCAGTGATGGGACCGAGAGGAAATAATTCTTTTTTTCCCTTATTTCCCTTCCATCCCATCCAAGAGATGCCCTGTGTCCATCCCCCTGCCCACTGCCCCTAATTCCATCAGGGACAGATCACTATGAATTAATTCCCCTCCATCCCAGCCCCAGTTTTACTTCAGCTCACTCAGAGTAGCAGCAAATCTGCTGCTAGGCTCGACTAAAACACATGATTGGCATTTTATCCATCCCACTAAACTCTGGCAGGTTAAAACAGGAATTTAGGCTGAAAAATAGGAATTCACCATTGGAATTTGAGCAGCGTTGGATCAGCCACATCTCCCTGCAAGGTAGGAAAGCAAAGCCATCCTTCCAGAGCACACAAACCAAAGGCAGGGGTCAACAGGAATTAAAAGGGAACAGCAGAGAAATATCTGGAAGTGTCACCCCTTCATCTGTGCAGAGATGCTGGGGTTTTTCCCAGAGATAACAGGGATGTCCCTGGATCCCTGGAAGTGTCCAAGGCCAGGCTGGACAGGGTTTGGAGCAGCCTGGGATAGGGGAAGGTGTCCCTGCCTGTGGAATGGGGTGAGAAGATCTTTAAAATCCCTTCCAACCCAAACCAGTCTGGAATTCTGTACAATAAAAATCTCCAACTCTCCCTTCATAATCTCTTTTTAACAGAAGGCTCAGCAAATCCCAGGAAAATCTTCCTAGCCCAAAAGCAGAAGGTTTCGTGGTGCTCAGCTGGTTAATTTTTAAGGAAAAAAATCCCAAAAAACACCTGCCTTTGCATCTGCTGTCTCCCAGGCTGAGCTTCTAGAAGATGGCTCCATGACAGAAAACTGGAAATTACATTTTTAAAGATTTTCCTTCTCCTTCCCTGTAAGTTTCCTGCTCCATGAGAAGCAGAAATCCATCTCTAATTAGGTTTGCATAAGGAATTCCCCACATTTGAGGCAAAAAAAATTAATAACAACCCCCTGTTATTCCAATTCCTATGGGGAGATAAGGTTGTTTTATATTTAAGAGCTGAAAATCACACTTTGGATCTCCATTCCCACAGATCTAGGGGCCGCTGGAATTTTTGGGAAGGCAGCCTCTCTATCGGATTCCATCAGTTTTCCAGGATTAAAACACCCAGTATCTCAACAAGGCCAGGAAGGCCCAGAATAATTCCCAGATCAGTCCCACGAGGATGAATTCCATCTTTAGGAAATATTCCCCGGCAGTTTGGAGCGCTCGTCTGCTCCCCCTGAATGAATTCCCTACGTCAGCCAGGGCCTGGCTCCGCTTGAGCCCAGCTTTACAAGGTGTTCCCTGGCACAGGAAAATTATTTGCATTCAGAACACGGGTGAAGGATGGGGAATAACAGCAAACCTGCTGCCTTTCCCTTTCCGTTTCTCCTAAACTGGATTTGGAACCGTTTTTTCCATATTAAATCCCCCACAAAACACAAGTTATCTGCCAAAAAATACGGTTCCCAACCATGCTACCAAAGGCCCTTTTTCTTACAGGTATTTATGCTGTTCCCTCCTAGTAACTGAGAATAAATTTATATTTATAAATTCATTATAAATTTATATCATTTATACTTTTATTATAAAATTATATAAGCCAGCAGGGTGTGATGTAAGAAGGGAATTTGCTTAGCAACTTGGATTGTGCCTGATTTATTCCCAGAGAACATTGAAATGCCTTCTATATTATCCAGAGTGAGTAATCCCATATGTCAGAGCAATCTGTATTAATTGTGATTATTTCCTCATTTCAGAGCTATTGATTAATCCATTACAAATTCATTTGAGGAGAAATATTTGTGATACATTACAAATAAATTCAATTTAGTCCTCACAGGGAGAGACCTCGGGGGTGACTCCTGAGAAAGGAGTAGCCAATGGGGAAAAGGCTGAAAATTTCAAATATCCTGATGAGAAAAGGCTTTGTGTTACTGCAGAGAGGGAGCAGGAAAAATTCCTTCATGGGAAGAGCTCTCCAGGCCAGGGCAGGGATGGAATCCCCATCCCTGGAGGGGTTAAAAGCCTTGTGGATGTGGCACTTGGGGACAGTGGTGGCCCTGGGGAATGGCTGGATTTGATGACCTCAGAAGGATTTTCCAACAGGAACAATTCCATCATTTTATAATATAATGACAAATATGAGAAAAAACCCCAAATATCGCTCTGTCAGTTCTTGGCACTCGCAAAGAATCCCATGGATCCAACTCAGCCCCCACTTCCCCAGGTCATTTTTGTATCCTGCCATGGATTCCCATGGGAAACCACCCAAAAATGGGACAAAAAGGAATGTTCAGCTTTGGAGCACACTCCTCTTCCTTACCACAGAAGGATTAAAATCATCTTCACGAGCCAACAAATTTCTCTTATTTTGGTCTCACAATGGCTGAGGAACAGAAAATTCCACCATTAAGCCAAAGTTTTGTATTTTCCTCCTGCTTTTCCAGCCTCTCAGTCAATTGACAGAACATCATTCCAGTTTCATTCCAGTTATTTTGATTTCCTCTCCCCTCAGCTCCCTCGGATTAACCACGACGAGGCTCACGAGGTGGATTTATTCATGGTTATTTTTCCCTAAGGAATTCCAGGCAGAACTCACAGCATTCCCTGTCCAACCACTCCAGCTTTGCCGGTGCCTCATGTCTGGGAGCTGGGAAAGGGCAGGATTTGCTCAGCTGTCAGAATTCCCACAAAGCTTTGTCCATTATGGCTCAATTAAAGGAATAAATGCGCAGCCAAAATCCTCGAGAGCAGCTCGGTGCCACTGCCAATAAAAACAGAGTCAGGGAGGAGGTGGCTGTGGCCTGTCCAAGCCAATGACAAATTCCATGATTTTGGAATGGAAAAGGAGTCTCCAGCTGTGGGGAAAAGCCTCTGGAGCTGCAGTGGGGTGGGAATGGGGATGAGGCAGCAGCACAGGACAATCCACTCCCAATCCTCTCCTTCTTCGTTCCAACGGCATTCCCGGGGTTGTCCGGGTCTCTGTTCAAAATATTCCAGCAGGGAATTGCCACAAGAAGTAAATCTGGAAATATTCCAGATGTAGGTACTGAAAATCCATAAGGAAAGGTCCAAAGGCATCTGAGCCCCCCGTGCCAGGTGGAGGAATTTGAGAAACTGAGGGAGTAACTCGGCCACAAGTATTTGGAAATGGGATTTACAAGCGGATTTTGGTGAATTTTGCCTGGGAAATCACCAAATCATGGGATCACAGAACCATTCAGGGTGGAAAAGACCTTCAGGATCAGCAAGTCCAACACTCCACGATCACCACCACCCACATCCCCGAGGTTTTGAACGCTTCCATGGATGCCGACCCCAGCCCGGTCACGGACAGCCTGCTCCAAAGCTTTCCACCCCATTCCCTGCATCTTCACCCCCAAAATCCAACCTAAACCTCCCCTGGCACGACTGGAGGCCGTTTCCTCTCACCCCACCCCTTGCTCCTGGGAGAAATGAGAAAACCCATGGGGAAGAACCCGCAGGCGTTTCCTCTTCCCAGCCCGGAGCAGGCGGGAGAGGCCCGGGGCTCTCACAGCCCCACGGGACGGCGCTGGAGGGCACGGGAAGGAGCAGCCTCGAGGTGTTCCCAACCCCCTGCCAAGCAATGCTGGACTCCATGGATTTCTCCTCTACGGCAGAGTGAGGGAGGAGAGGACAGGTGATGGTGTGCAGGCCAAAAACTGGAAAAAACCCGCCAAAAACTGAAAAAAACCACCAAAAACTGAAAAAAACCGCCAAAAACTGAAAAAAAACCATCAAAAACTGAACAGGAACAACCAAAACCTGAACAAAACCAACCAAAAACTGAACAAAACCAATCAAATACTGAACAAAACCAATCAAAAACGGAACAAAAATAACCAAAAACTGAACAAAACCAATCAAATACTGAACAAAAACAACCAAAAACTGAACAAAAATAACCAAAAACTGAACAAAAACAACCAAAAACTCAATAAAACCAACCAAATACCGAACTGACTAAATACTGAAGAGAACCAACTACATCCTGAACAAAACCAACCAAAGCCTGAAGAAAACCAACCAAAATCTGAACAAAAACGAAGAAAAACTGAAAACAACCCACCAAAAACTGAACAAAACNAATACTGAACAAAAACAACCAAAAACTGAACAAAAATAACCAAAAACTGAACAAAAACAACCAAAAACTCAATAAAACCAACCAAATACCGAACTGACTAAATACTGAAGAGAACCAACTACATCCTGAACAAAACCAACCAAAGCCTGAAGAAAACCAACCAAAATCTGAACAAAAACGAAGAAAAACTGAAAACAACCCACCAAAAACTGAACAAAACCAACCCAATGCTG
>VZTX01016169.1:0-94958 GCA_013400915.1 Pardalotus punctatus
CGGGGAGCGGGGGGCGCCGCGCTGCGCTCAGGGGCCCGGCCCATGCCCTCGGCCCCGCCGGGCCCGGCGCCAATGCCGGCGGCCAAACCCGGCCCTCCTGGCGTGGGAGAACAACCCCGTCCTTCCCGCTCGCCTCAGAGTGCTGCTCTGCTGCCCTCCCATCAAAACCGGGGTCACACCCGTGGAGTAGAATCAGAATCACCAAGGCTGGGAGAGACCTTTAAAATCATCCAGTCTAACTGTGCACCCAGCACTACCACTGAAACCCTTAAACCACTAAACCGTAGCACTTAGTGCCAAATCTAGACCCCTCTTGAACACTTCCAGGGATGGTGATTCCACCACATCCCTTGGCAGCCTATTCCAATGCCTGATCACCCTAAGAGTGAATGTTTTTTTTCTTATAATGGGAATCTCCCCAGTGTCAGCTTAAGGCCTCAGGTAGCTCCTATTAGAGTTACAGTACAGCCAGGCTAGGCTGGTAGCCGTGGTTGGTTTTGCACCACTGCATTCTCATATTCTTGTAAATGTTGGCAGAAAAAAAAAATCGACTCAATGCAAAATCTTAAGCACATCAGGTTACTACTTTTAAAGGTATCATGGAACCACCAACCCTACTCATTAGTTGAATTCTGGGGGAAAAAAATGCTTTATCAACTCGATTATGCTCATCTAGACACCAGAGGAATATTATTTGAAGCTACAGTTGCAATGCTGAGCTCTTCGGCTGGGGAAGTTTTTAAGTAAAAGTAACTTCCACTGAGATGATTAATTTTAATTTAAGGTATGATGTACACTACTAGTAAGAACAAAATGCCTGTCAACTTTCAAGGTCAAAATCTAATGAAGACATGCTAATTGTAGGCTTTGCATCCCATTTCTAAAGGAGCAGTGACAACATGGTTTGAAAAAAACACTGGCATTGACATCTCATGATTAACAACCTGTAACCTTGGCTTTGTTTTTCTTAAGCAGCAGAAGAAACCGAACTCTGTCAGTTCATAAGCAGCATTTAACAGAACTGAATTTTAACATTTCAAATAAATCTCAAAACCCATAATAGCATGCCTCTTGGAGCTAAAGAGCATCCTTGCTTCTTTTTAAGCTCTTGAAGATAACTTTGAGTGCTAATATGATACAGATTTGTCAATATATTTTGAGAGGTAAAGAGGAGTTGGAAGTTGTGCCCTAAAGTAAAGGCTCCAGATATTTGTATTAAATAAATTAAGATGACAACGAGCAAATTAATAGTTTGAGATTACCTAGTACATAATTTCTGATCTGTCCCATATAGTTGCCATGCTACTTAAGTATCTCCATGGTTACTCCATGAAGTATCTCACTACAAGTAGTAGTGAGTCTCCTCCAAGATAGCGCTTCTGTTAACTTGTGTGTAAGGCAAGCTAGGAACCATTCCAAGATACTCATGACACACTCACAGTTATAATGCCACAATTTCAACACAAAACTGGTGCACTCCACAAGAAAAACATTTAGTTGCTTTGTTAAAACACGTAGCTCTTGCTTTCAATATCATGTATGTTACTATTAAATATTAAAATCTTAGGTAAATATTTCATGAAGAAAAACCCAAAGCCTGGAGGTCCTAATACTGTTTACGTCTGCAACATGTTTGGACTTCTCTACATCATGAAAAGTTTTGGGGAGAAGACTGGGAGTTCCTGAACATTACTCAGCTTGTTCACAATTGAGACCTAAATATCTGTGACAAAGTCTGCGTACTAAGAAACATTCTGTGCTCACATATCTCAAAAGAAGTCAATAGCAAGTCCTACTCTATAGCAACAACTAAAAAGTTTTGTCTTTGAGGCTTAATCTCTTTCACATTATGTACATCTCCCAATCTTACAACCTGTGATGCTGCCAGGCAGCTGGAAAGTGCCTCTTCAGCAGATAAGGACTATATCTATCCTTGAAAATTATGTTACAGTTTCTGCTGTATTCCACATATGCAAACAGTGTCTGTTTAATAAACAATGCTTAAAGTATTTTATTTCCAACTGCTGCTAAGTATTTTTTCTTCAAAAATCTCGTCCTTACTGTGAGCTTGATACACAAGAGTATTAGGACAGCCATAATATTTTCAGGAGGCCTCATAAAGTGTGTGGCAAAGGCATTATTTGGCAAACCAAAGCACATTATTAAAATATGATTGCAGAGATAACTCTGAAATTAAAAAAAAGCTTTGCTTACAGTAACCTGTTGTAGCCAGTTTTACTCACAAATTACAATAATATTTGTTTTACTTCTTTTAATCTTGAAAAAAAAATCTTGCAATAAAATGCTTCTCTGAATTTCCAATGAGCAAACATGTCTAGCCCAAAGAGAATAATTCCAGTGAAAATACATATACAAACCAGAAAAATGTACACAGTCCTTAAACATCACATTTAGAATATCTTTTTTTTAAAAAAACAAGACTTGAAAGGATGTGCAATACTGATGGGTTTTGGGGGGGAGAAGACTGAACACTGGTGGTTGTTAGCCAGAATTTTCTCTTTCTAGTTCACAGTCCTGAAAATACTTCATAAAAGCAAGCAAACCTTCTGGAAATAGGTTTGCATTCAGGAGAGCAGTTTCATGAACATTCAATGGCAACTTAAGCAGGCCCCTGCCCCAGGCATTCTCCTTCTCTTGCTGTGTTACCAGGTTTCAATGCCACACAGCACCACTTCAGTGCTCTGCATCAACAAAAAGGAGTTCCTGCCACCCAGCCACCACCACCACCACCCCACCCCCTCCCTGTCCTTTTCCCCATGGAAGTCTCATAATTTACCTCCTATTGAAAGCCAAGTCAGACTTTGCCTTCTGTGAGTGGCTGTCAGCAGCAGGCAGCCACTAGATTATTTCAGACCCACAACCCCAAACTGACCCACACCTAAATCTGTGTGGGGACTGATTCATGTCTGGAATAACGCAGCACATGAGTGAATACAGACTTCTCTAGTTAAATCAGAAGTGGTTGTTCTGGCACAGCCAAGAGGGTGGAACAGGTACGGGGTGCATGAATAGGTATTGTTCTTTCAGTACTTTCTCTGCTCCCTTAGGCTTTCAGAGCTAAGAACTAATGATTTGATAAAAGGAATTGGTTGTCCAGGTTTTGTTTACTTGTTGGGTTTTTTAATAGGCAGCTGTAAAAAAGCATACCTATCTTCTGTAGTAATCTAGAGGCAACCCAAAAGGCTATTTTTAGCTGCCTTTCTGTTTCTTCAAAAGAATTAAAAGCCTCTGGAAAGCTTGGAAAAATTAAAAAGTAGTAAATACATTACATTCCAGGAAGTGCCATCAATCAGTTGGAAGCAAAGAAGGGAGAATTCAGTCTAGTGGCATCCAACAGATAGGCCTTAACCTGCAGCATGTTTATATGCAAGCTGAACTTCAGTAGTCTTTGGGATCTCAATGAATTCAGCTTCATCTCAATGACTCCCTTGTGCTACAGCACTACCAGAAGCAGTAAAATGTGTTTTAAACATAACAAGGATACTTATAACTGCATGGTTCACAGATTAGAGATCTATTACACAGAATTCTGTTGAAGTCACTTTTCAGACCATAACAGCACTTGAAATACTTGCTGCTCTGAAGTGAGCTTCCAGATCCTTTTAAAGTATCCTTTTATAGCACCCTTCTAAAGATGCATTTGTTTAAAGTCTGTCACTGTTGAGCATTGCTACTGAAATCTATTACAGATTTTGTTAATCTCATGAGAATTTATTTATACATTATGACAACTTTTTCTGAGTCATAGCATTGATAGTATTTTAATATGGACAAAGCTTTCTACAGCACTTCAGTTTGGGTCAGAAAGGGTTAATATATGATCCGTCCATCAAAACAGGCTTCTCCACTGTTTGCTTCCTTTGCTTTAGGTATAATTCAAACAGCCCTCAATACACTGAGCATAAATTAGCTTTCATGGAAGAAAAAAAACTAGTTTCTGGTAAGACAGACTTTCATGTGATTTAATCTCATTTTTTGTTGTCTTTCATCTGGAAGTCAAAAACTCACCAGTGCTTTTACAGTCCTCTACAGAATATTTGTATGACTGGAGTCAGGACAGGGGAGGGATGATACTGGAGCTTCTCATTTACACACTTTAAATGGCACATCATTTGTAAAGCCTGTGTTGCAAATTTCATCTCCACATCCTTTCCATTCATGCTGTTCAACTGATAGCAGATAGAAGCAATCACCTTGTCTCCAAATAGAATTCTCCAGAGGAAATCCCATGGCAATTCCACCTAAAGTTCAAATGTTTTTATATCTGTGTGTGTGTGTGTGTGTGTGTGTGTGTGTTTGTGTGGTGTGTGTGTGTATGTATATTAAATCAGTTCAACTTTAAAAGAAGAAAAATGATACATTTTTCCCAGAGGAAATAAGTGCTCATTTAATTTTATAATTCTGAGCATGTTAAGATGTAAGAAACATAACTACATTTTCAAATTACCTTAGCTCAGCCCTGTCTTGACACTGTGCAATTATGCTAATTAAGGAACTTTGGTTTATGGCAGTCTTAAATTATATTTCACTGGTTTTTAAAACACTTGAATTTAACCCTGTCATCCCATTCCTAAGCAGCATCCCTACCAATATTCTACATTCAGGGAAGGGGCACAGCACCACAGCAGTTCAAGTTGACACAAAACCAGGCTTCTATGATTGTACTTTTGCTGGTGCCACATTCTGCACTGGCCCTGACACTCCCCTCTCATGGTAACCCAGCTCAAGGAGGACTGTTCCAGCCAAAAAGAAGTCCTAACTCAAAAAAGGCTCTACTGCTGAGCTCCCAGAACTAGTGCAGGAAGGGAGTGTGGAGCAATGGCAAGACTAAAACCTTTAATCAGTTTAAGCTGTTATGAACATATACTCAGAGCATTCAAGAAAATCAGGTTTAATCTGTCCTTCAGGGAAAGACTAAATTAATTCATTTTCTGACCATAGCACTCAACTTATCTCAAACCTGCATTTCATCTTCCATATTTTTCTTCTCGGATACCTTCCATCTCTTGCACATATTCAATACTTACCTGCTATTTTCTTCCTTCAGCCGTGCTATTTTGAAATAGTTAACCATATTAATTACACATTTTCCAGAGAGGTTTCCCTTCCCTTTCTTTAGGACACACAGAGCTCTTCAGCTGTTTCTGTTTTACCCTCAGTGACTGTTCCCAAAGCTGACTACTCCAGTAGAAGTTTCACTACTAACGTGGAAGCTCTCACAAGTGCCTCTATCCTATCTACTGGAGGCTTCGCATTTCCAGAGACATTTTGTGAAGTAAAGATCTAGTTTCACATTGCCTGTAAAAGACAGCCAAGAAACATGTGCTCTATAATTAGAATATGCTGTGAAGCAAGTTACTATTGGAAGTCTTGGCTGAGGCATGCAGAATGCCTTGTTAGGATGTCTGCTACGGGACAAAGACTACACTCCTCTGCATTGCCAGCTGCAGCTACTGTCATGTTGTGGCCTGAATACAGCAGAAGGTGGAAAATTCTTCCCTTGTAAAGGTTTATGTCTTTCTGAAGGGTTACTGCAACTTATTACATGGCGAAGAAGGCATCCCATTTACCTTAAAATTATTTCAGTTATAACAAGATGTCTGTGGTGTGGAATAAAGACATTTCAACAATGAAACTATCAACAGTTTAAAAAACCCAGCAATAGCAAAGTACTTTTGTTTGAATTGATTCAAGGCTAATGTGCCAAGAATTTCAGGAATGCTGCATATATTACACACAAGTAAGCTTGCCAAGTCTCTCTTGGAAATTCTTCTTCAAGACTTTTGGTGATAGCAAAAGAGGGTAAAGGTAATACCCAGTAAGGAGCTGGCAGTTAATAAACAGATGTTTACGTATTTATAGGATTTCAGCTCCTGGCAAGAATAAGATTATTTGTTTTATAACACACTTAAGCATAATATGTTGGGCTGTGAAATTTTATTCAGGCTCAGAGCCAAAAAATGTTATCAAGTGAAAGCATGTGGCAGCTTTTCAGGTTGGGAGGAATTACTTACGAACTTTTGTTTTACAGGAGAGCCAATATACCTTTTTATTTTCAGAATTACTACAATGTGCATGTACATGGTGGTCAAGTATTCAAAGGACTTTTTCCTCCCTTATGTCTTAAAAAGAGTGGTTTGGGGTCACATTTTTAAAGCTGGTAAAGATTACAGATAAAAGCAATTAATGTAGTGTGCTTCTATTGCAATTACATGCTCCAGCATAAAGAGCCCTAACTTTAAGACAGACCTAACTGGTGAATTGAAAGACTAAATCGGTATTCAGAGGCTTTCTTAGTCAAAGTCAATAAGGCTGCAGGGGGAGGAATAAAAACTGCACACACAGGTTATGTAACATTTAGAAACTTAGTAAAGTACACTTAGAAAATATACTCAAATTTAAGGGTGTTCTGACCTCATTCCCTATCCAACTACACCAGCTTGTGCTAGGACGAAGAGGAGGTGGGAGTAAGTGCTCAGAAGTGTTTCCATACCACTTCTGATGAATATCAAATTTCAGCACAAGCAAATCAGAAAACAAACACACATTTCACAGTAGGCTCCTGTCTGCCTTGAAAATAGGTGCTAAAATATTATCCAACAACATCACCATCTTTAGTAGCCTAACTCTAAATAAGAGATCACATACTCAGTCCATGCATCACCAAAGGTGGGATACAGCCCCAGCTGAAAGTGACAGGAGTGGATAAGGGAGGGACAAATCCTACAGCTATATCATATAAATTGGGAGAGTGTATTCTAGCAGCCTGTCACAATGGGAAAGGTAAAGGGTCCCTGAGGTGCCCCCTCTGTCTCCCAGTAATTCAGCAGCTAACATCAGCTGCATTCTGTGCATCTGCAATAAGCCAAGAACCACCAGAGGAGGATTTAATTTAAAAAGAGTCAAACTCGTATCGTAGGCCCTCCTCCCCACCATCTGGCTAGTGGGGACATTCAGTACGATTCAGCATGACAACTGCCTATTCAGAAGGAAGGAAAAAAAATCAACCATTTCTCATTCAGTAAAAAAATTAGGCAGCTCCCATTCCGTCTTTGAGGGCCTCCAGCCTAATACAGATCTGTTCAGGAGTTCTGAGAATACAATGCTATAATTAGAGTACAGAAACTGATAGTGATAAATCAGCGAAAATCTTGTTTACTATTTGAACTTCAGCTTAAAGTAAATTTTAACCCTAAATTTCCTATATACAATTTAAAACTTGATTGGAATATTTTGATATCTAATCAGAAGCATGATTTCTATCCTATATCTTTCATATAATATATATAAGGTCAGATGATTATCTTCTTTTAGTTATTGTTATGAGAACATATTTATCACATCACATCAAATATATTGTACATTTTATATTTTTATGATTCCTATTATGTATATGATTTACTTAATCATAGATTTATCATTAGCTTATAAACTATTAGGTTATATCAAATAATATATATATCCAGCCATATATCTATGACTTTTTTAATATGCTGAAATAAAAAAAGATACTACAATGTAAGTGTTTCTGATTCATCAGTAATTTACCTGTCAAAAATCATCCATCCAGGGAAAAAACAAAACAAAACAGTCATTGAAAGCTTCTGATGTTGTAGTAGCAACATGGATTAATCAGAAGTTACTTATGTCTGCATGCATTGAGAACCAAAGTCTTGATTTTACTTCTCTTGAAGTTGCGAAACAGGACTCCTGGGGTATTTTCTTCAGTAGATACAGATTTCAGTAAGCCAGGCATCATTTAAGAATTCATCTTTCATGTGTCCCACAATTTTCACTCCAAATTGTTTTCCCTTTTTGAAAAGTTGATCTTTGGTTGTTTACAGCCTCACATCTTCAACATCTAAGGACAGTGTGATGCTGTTTTCCACTTCCAGGGACAGATTAAAAAGGATGTACAGTAAACTACCCTTAGTGTTGCAGTTTTTCCTGTTTATAAAGTCTGTTTTATCCTAAACCATAGCCTCACTGCAATACCTAAAGAGAGCTGGGTTTGAATAAATTAAGCTTTGCAGCAATTAAGCTGTTACATCCTACAGAGTGTAATCAAGATACTGCTCCTAGGGTCAAAGCATAAACAATGCAGAACTGTAGCAGAGAAACTGAAAATTGGTGGGAAAAAATAAAGTCCATTTTCAGACTTGCCAAAACCTCTAAAACAGCATTTGCTTTTGCAGTTTGTGACAAAAGAAATACCACCATTTCCCCCACCAAGCCCAAGGCCACTTAATGAAGAAGAAAAGAACACACTGAAGAAAAGAACAAGTGACTTCATTTTTGCAATCCTGCACACAATGGCTTCTGATCCCAACGAGAACATTCTAGCAAATATTTTCTGATGAGTTTCAGATTTAGTGCAGGTATGCAAGCTTCACAAACACTTCTCTTTAAACAGAACTCTTTTATTTTTTTATATATTTAAATTATTTTGAAGCAGCCTAGTCATTGGTGACAGTAATTCCAAGCAACCTTTTAAAAGAGCTGTGGCGTGACATTCTGTCCTTCCATGTGAAATTAGCCCTGCTCAAACTCAGAGCCTCTTGCAGCACTGTAACTGAAGGAGCAGTTACATGAAATTTGTTCAGGTTTAAAATTTTCTAGCAGCAATGCCAGCACTTCTGAGTCCTATATATAGGATGGTTGCAAACACTTTTTTTTATGTTGGCCCTCAGTGAGAATGCCATGTGTTGTTACTATGAAAGATGAGCACTATTATTGAGATTGCTTTTACTAATTCAGGTTCCCCACTTCGTCCTCAGGGCTGGGTCTAGGGTATAGCTGCCTATAACAAACTTCCTGTGGATGCAAAGGAAATACCATAAAAAGGCTTGACATGGCATGAATGCCAGAGGAAGGTTACAACCCAAAGCCTGGTGCCTATAACGCTGCTGTGTTTAAGCTTTTGTAGTTCCTGTGCTTTAATATCGTATTGTTTGATATTACAAGCTGGTTCATGGAACGATGCCATTATACCAAAGAAGCTTGCCTATGCTGAAAAAAGCTTCTAATCCTTTTAGTTGCATAGGAAATCTGGAAAGCATGAACCTCAAAACTTGGATAGAAAGGCCAAATGAAATTTCTCTGTAAAGAAATCAGAATTTGAAAGGCTAAATCATCTTTGTAATTGTTGCAATTGAGAGTCCCGGAATTTCTAACATTCAAAAGCATTTTCACCTAGCCTTTTTTTATGCCTCTTGAGCAGTTTCTGCTCTAATTATTTTTTAAATGGTTTAAAAGCAGTGCTGCTATATTTCTGTCTAATTTCCTGGGGAGAAATGTACATAAATACACGTGTTACTGAGTGCACATGAGCACAGTACCTCTTTACTGTAGCACGTTTGGTACATCTGATGGTGCAAGAAGATAATTTGACAGGACACAGCTGAGGAAATTCAGTTAAGAAAACAGGAATCAAGCATCTGTTTTGTTTGAATGTGTCAGAACTTTAAATGCTCCCTAAGCATTGTTGGGTTCCTTGTCTTTCCATGACATTACAAATGGTAACATGAAAGCTCCAAAAATTAAAACTAATCCATCTGTACCTGGAAGATACATTCTTATATGAAAAAGAGAGGAAACAGTGGGATAAGACAGAATTCTTTTCAGATAAAAATAATTTGTTTTATTTGTACTCAAATCTTCAGTAATTGAACATATCTTAGTTTTCAAACCTTTTCTCTTGGCTTTCAATCCTTGACATACTTGTGTTTACATGCACTGTTCTGCCAGTTATTTAAATAAAGCTGTAAAAGTTGAGCTTAAGGATTAAAGAGAGAATAAGCTTTATACTGCACAGCCTATTCTGTTAAGGTTTTTCATTTCACTAGATTTGAGAAGTAGCAGCCAGCCTGCCCCAATCTCCTCCCTTCCCAAGCAACAGCTGTCAGCACCCATTCAGTCATGATACTGGCCTAAGTGAAGAATTGTCAAAACACAGAGTTATTTGTGTTGGAAGAGACTTTAAACATCATCTTGTTCCAACCTCCCTGCCATGGGCAGGGACACCTTCCACTAGACCAAGTTGCTCAGAGCTCCATCCAACTTGGCCATATCTGATTGATGTTATATTTGTGTCACAAAAAGTGGCTAAATGAAAAACAGTATTTCAGGAAATGCAATACAATCCTATTTAAAATGTCAATGGTATAAGATTTCTTCAAAAAATCATCTCAGACTCCAGAAATAAATAAGACTTGACCATTTTGATCAATAAATTTTCAACATATTAAAATAAGAATTTGAATAAGCCATTAGACAAGAGCTGCCACAGTCCATAAGCAGCTACACAAGTTCTATGATTTCTGTTTGGAAAACAGCTCCTTTTTGCTTTTGTGCAAAAGGCAGAAGCTCAGTGCCTCAAGACTAGGATCCTTGCTTAGTCTAGTGGTTTCTTCAAGCAGTTTGTATTAGTTGCTGGTTTCTTAAGGCAACACCAAAACATCCTCATCTTAAAATGTGTCTATACAGATAGACACAGCATATGCTTGAAAAATTGTCTAGTCATGTCTGACACAAAGCAGTGGAGACCCAGCCTATGGTAGAAATATAAGATGGTAATTCAACAAAGATGTTTACCTGAAGAGGCAAAACATTCAAGCTTTGACATCACTGATGGTAATTCAAGCAAAAAATCAGGTAAGAAAAGAAGAATCTACACATCCTTGGAAAACTTCATACAATCCTGACAGGAATTTCTATATGAGTACAGGAGAAAGTCTAGCACAAAGCCAAATCAGACCAAATGGGGATTAGTTCTGATGCAGTCTCTCAAATATTGATCTAAATGAGCTTAGGAGAAACTAATGTGACACAGAAGATATCTGAGCTATGCATCTTTATCAGAAGATTTAGTTTTCCAAATGAATTTGTGAACTGCAAGAAGCTCTTAGATCATAGGAATTGTTTTGACACAATGGACTTAAGCATAAAATATTAAACAACATAATACCCATCAGCCCCAGAGAATCAAAGTATTTTAGATTCTGGACATACAGCATCCCAGAGATACACAGCACTCAGAGCTTTTTATGCTTCAGAGCACAAATAAGAGAAATGAGGGAAAATGTTTCATTAGAGAAATGAGTCAAGCCTCTGTTTAACCACAAAAATCGGAGTGCCTTAGTCATTCAAAACAAGTAGCATTTTTAAAGTTTAATCTCAAATTTAACATATACATTTGTTTTTGCATACCAAAAAGTAAAAATACCACTGTTATTAAACAAACTTAACTTGACATGGTAAAGCTATTACAATGAACTTTTCATTAATAGCTATACAGATTTCTTAGCTGTCCTAGTAGAGAAGTACTATGTCATCTGCAATACCCATACATTTCGTAGAGACCTTACCCTGTAAACTGGAGGAACCAACACCAAATATATCATTAGATACAGAAATCTTTAGAAAAGCAAAACAAAGCCAAAGTGTCTCTCTCTTTTTTTTCCCTTTTTATTGTAAGCCCGTAGTAGCACTTGAACTATCACAGCCATAATACAAAAATCATCACTGTTACAACACTAGCAACCACAGATCCCGTCTCTCCTGAGAGGCACTTCTCCACACGAAGAGACAGCATCACTTCCAGCTAGAGGTTAACCTGTGTGCTATAGGAGGTATTGTTCATCTCAGAGCAGAGATCAAGTGCCAGCTATTTCAGCAAAAGCTGCCAGATCTTTTACTGGATAAAGTCATGCCCTGTTCAGACCCTGTGGCTGCATCCTCAGTATCTCATCTCCAGGCTAACTAACTAGATGTCTGTAGTATTTCCAATTCAGAAGAGCTGATACTTGCAAAAATCTTAGGTTGTCACTGGAGGATATGAAATGTGTACTTTAAAATGCCTGTAGTCCTGTAATTTCAGGAACTGTGTATCAAACATATGTCAGATTCAGTGACACTAATGTTGCTTGGCACACAAATACCTTTACAAAGTTCAACAGTGCCATTTTGATTCAACTAATGGAGATTTTAAAGGTGTAAGGAATTATTTTGTTATTCCAGTCTGACTGTATATGTACCAGAGAACTTCCACCTGTAGACTGTGCACAAGGACTATAACCTCTGTTTCATATGTATAAAGCCTTTTATAAGCACTTCTAACCACAGTTGCAGAGTATGGGCTGACAACAGATAAATTATTCTGGATGTTAAATACAGATTGAAAGGTGGTACCTTATATCCTATTTGCATGCAGCCTGT
The DNA here is from genome assembly GCA_013400915.1 of Pardalotus punctatus. Taxonomy (NCBI): domain Eukaryota; kingdom Metazoa; phylum Chordata; class Aves; order Passeriformes; family Pardalotidae; genus Pardalotus; species Pardalotus punctatus. The sequence goes on from VZTX01016169.1 coordinate 12,238, forward strand.
GGGCTTTTTTCTCCTTGATTAAAGACCCATCCTTTGTGAGCACCATCTTCCTCAAAGACAATGTTAAGTCCTCAGTTACTTTGAGATAAGACCTTGACTTGAACAGAGTTGCCATTTTTGAGGAAAACTAAAGATAAGGCAAAAGAACAAAGCACTAAAGAAGCAAGAATCTGATAACCTCTGTTAGGAGGACATCCTCACAAGAGGATCTGTACTCTGTTCCTGCTCAGACCTTAAAAGGTCCTACAAATCCCACCCATCACAGTTAGAACAGAGGTTTGAAGGAAAGATAGTTTAATGCAACTCAGCATAGATGCTATTATCCAACTCCATTCTCAATTCAGCCACTGCTTTCTAAATTAATTTGATTAGTGAACATGAGAAAGACAAATATGTTTTAACGGCAAGAGCTCTCTCATGAATAGTGGAATGTCCTGCCTGGTCTCCAGCAGTCTGGTGTCCTCTGGCTGACTGACTTATAAACTGACTGAGTTGCAGCAATCAACCACTACCAGGGATACAAGTCAAGGATGTTCTCAGATATGTTGTCCATGGTAGGCTTTGGGATTTTTTCTTTTGAATACTTGAGAGGTGCAAACACTGATGGGAGCTTTTCCAGTGCACAAAGTACTGCTGATTGTTCTCCCCTGCCTGATCTCTTTGATGTAATGCTGCTCTTAAAGGCAGTTTTAATGGGATGCCTCCCCTCTTACCACCCAGCCTCATTTTCATTAAGTGTGTGGGTGTTTTGCATCTTTGAAACTCTCTATCCATGAGTTCTGCAGTTACTGGGGGAAAGGGACAGATACAGCTCACTTCCTTCAGAAAAGAGTCTAAAAAGGGTTCTGCCAAAACAGCTGTGTTAATTGTTAAAGACGCATACTCTCAATGCCAAGCACAATGTACAAATCGCTCCATGCTGCTTCAGATCTGAACTCCAAAGCTCATTTGGTGGTTTCCCTAAAGGACAAAGACCCATCTGTTAATTCTCCTGTATAGAACCTCATTGATGGTATCACTCTTATGCATGAACTATTAGCTAGAGAAATTACTTTAGCATTCATCTCGTGGCTTGTGTGTAGCTGAGAAATAATTCTAAAGAAGCATTGGCTGGAAAGGATTTAAGAAATGTCTATTTACTGCTGGGATTCAGGAGGAAAGATGGTGGTTTTTCAGCACAAAATGATGGTTCCTCCATTTCCTTTAGCATTGGTCACATGCCCTTTGGAAACCGATTGCGAATGAGAAAAGCATCCTGTAGTTTCTTCCAGGAAAAAATTTTATCTGGGTCCAGCTGGAATTTTCAACAGGAAGTCTAAGTTTTCTGGCCATGTTTTGAAAAGAGGTAACTTTACAATACTCTTGAAAAGTAATTTCCTCAAATGTTAATGAGATATACTCTAACTAGCAACAAAGGCAAAAAAAAAAAATCATTTCTTGCTTTGCCAAATGAATGAAAAATTACTTCAAGGAAAGGAGATAATCCTGCCAGCATAAACACCATTAAATAAGCCACATACATGCCTTCTATTGTTTTTTATCTAAGCAGAGAAGCCCCTTAAACATGTTGAAATAATAGGCCTTTTATGTTTGACAAGAAAATAAGCAGCATATTTCATTTCCTTACTCAGACTGAATTAATATTAAAAACCTCATACCTTCCAAGACTTTAATCATAATAATTTTAATGGAAAAATTCAATGTATAGAATTAGATAAGAATTATTCTTAAAAAATAGATATTCCCCTAAGAAATAGCTATAGAAATCTAGATAAAAGCCTCATTTATCTAGAATTACCTCCTAAACTCAACTATGCTGTTAAAATGTCACTTGCTCTCAAAGAAACTCTACCATGCAGTCACAAAACACATATTCATATTCATACCATTTCTATAAGGGTTGATAAAAAGCTTTCAGACTTTTGTGCTTTAAAACATTCAAGTTTGAATTAAAAATATGAGAAAAATCTCAAAGATCATAAATAATTCCATTATTGGATCATACTGTTTCTCCCTGAAGTCCATGCTCCTGGGCCTCGTGTGTTCAGTAAGGAATGATTCCCAGAAGGTGATCCAAGAAAGGAAACATTTAATACACTGCCAGTATTGAAATAGTCTTCTTAAACCATATTGTATACCTGAAGCGAGCAAGTTTATCCTACTTAGTATGTCTGGATGTTCTTATCTATACACATGTCCTTCTTATGATCTGTTTATGTCTTGGACTTCATGAAAATCCATGGTAATTTCCAGAATCTATTATTTCTGAACAATACAGATTTATTTCCCAGCTTTAGTTTTTACTGAAATATTTGGTGTCTAATGCTCTTACTGATGATCAGTTTCTAAGCAACTGGTAAACAGGATTTTTTAGTTGTCAGTTTCCAGAGGAAATTGCAACTCATTAAAGTGAGCATGCAAAACTAACCTCAGATTGTAGCCACTACACTTATTTTAATGTTGTATTTCATTTAAAATGTTAGATCAGAGAACAAGTCTCCAAGGATGCATAACTTTTCTGGAACATCACAGTGAACAGCAGTTCTTCAACAAGCCTCATTACATTCAGTGCACAATATCAAGCAATGTAAAGAGAATGAATAGTAGCACCACATTCTGTTCATTTTATATTGATAAAGCTTTGTGTCTCGGGACTAACATGCTAATAACCACATCAATGCTTGTTTTGATTAAATGGATTTCTTCCAGCAGTTGAAGCAGCAGTGCCAGAAGTATATTGCACTAAAGATATTCACATCCTTATGCAAGTGGAGTGACTAAATTTAACATCAAGTTACAGGTTGCTCTTTAAATCAATCTCTAATTCTCTCATTCAATTCCACCAATGAAGGTTTAAGTTACAACTGGCCTGTGCATACTCTGAAGTTCAGCTGTCAAGACAAATCTTGAACAACTCGAAAGTTATTAGCCAGCTAGCCCTGCATGCATCCTTTGCTTGTGATTTTTGTCTTTGCGACAGGACAAACATCACTATGTGCATCAGACAAAATCTATCAGAGCAGAACATGACAATAGCACAGTTAGTGTGTGCTAAGAACTCTGGAGCTTTAATTTAATGCCCACTGAGACCAGTAAAGGGTGAATTGTGAGAAAACAACAAAAACCCTTGGGGAAAAAAAAGCATTTATCTACTGAAAACATTTATTAAAAGAGACTGAGTCAGTATTAAGCAAACCATCCCAAGGACTTACCCTGCTAAATAAAAGAATGTGATCCTCAGAAATAAAGAGCTTATTTTCAACACCATGCAGGGCAGCCTCCAGAGCAAAACTGCACTCTGTGTTTGTAGAGTCAAAGCAGCAAGTGTTACTATGTGGTGAGTATCAGCCCTGCCAACATCTGACAAACCCAAAGAAAATGAACACGATGTTTCTTTAAGCATGTAGTGCTTGAGCTGTTAGCCATTGTAAAAACATTAGGAGCAAGAAAGAAAATAATGAACAGTACTGTACCAAAACAGGAAAAGCAGATTTCCCTCCCGCCCACCCCCCACCAGTTACAGCCCTGGTACTTTTCTTTCCCCAAAATATATCATGGCAAAGGAATGTGTCTTTCTTTGCTGGATGACCTCTGATTTGGAGAAGTATGCTATTCAACATCATTTAGCACACAGAGAACAAAGAAGCTTAACTGTTTCAAAGGAATGCAGAATTTCAGCTCTTGTTATAGACTTCTTCCAAATGCTCATCACACAGCTTAATATCCAACATATATTGGATGAAAAGGAACTCATCAGACTGCCTTATTCCTGACTCACCCCTTCACCCTCCGCCCATGCTAAACAGCATCCATTTCCTTGTGAAACAGCAACAGCTTCAGATTACAATTCAGTTCTCCTAAGGATATTCATGTTGCATTTAAAATCAAGAAATCATGATCTACCAAAACATTTAAGAAATCAGGTTACAAGCCCTACTGCCAAGAATACAACCTTTTATCTAACACAGATTTACATGACAAAGGGCCCAAATACAGACCAGTGCCTACACCTGATCTTAGAAGAATTAAAATCTCTTAGCAAAGATAAAGCATTACAGAACAGAGAACAGCACAGCATAAAGCTTATGGCTAAGATAAGAGTTAAAAGAGGGAAAATCTTGTTTATTTTATATACCTATTTAGGAATTAATTTTGTCAAATATACGCCCCCCCCCCCCTTAGCATAACAAGCAGATTCAAGATTATCAAAAGTAAAAGAAAGTTTAACAATTTTTTTTTATCCAGATAGTATGGAGATGAGTGGTTCAAGACGAACTGGAATTACACTGAAAACAACTCATGACAGCAGTGACATATGGACTTTTGTGATCCTCGAGGCAGGTAATGACTATTTAAATCTTCATGGTCTCAGACCCCAATTGCTTTAAGTGTCCAGTAATTGCCTCAGAATCAAAAATAATTTGTTCTCAGAGCAAATTCTTTCAAATTCACAGTGCTCTCATAAAATCTTAAACAGAAGCATTACTCACAGATACTGACAGTTAGAAAACAGTGCAGCTAAACTTCTAATCCTCCCCTTTAAGATATAGCTAGGTCACCCGCAGGGTTACAACTGAAGTTGTTTCTTTTTTTAATTTGCTTTTACCTTTTCTTGAATCCTCTTGGCTTTCACTGTCGATACAAGTTTCCAAATAGCATGGATAGGAAGCTTTATAAAACAGGAGAAGACAGACTTATGCAGCAGATTATCCATAATTTAGGCAATTTTTCTTACTGCTTCCCTCTCTGGAGTTCGAGGTCTGAATGCATGTTTTCTGCCTCTTCCCAAAGACTCGTAGTCCTCGACTGTTGCACAATCCTTTTCTGCAGAGCAACTGGTGAAAATCAAAACATCAAATGCAGAGCCTCCAACAAATGACTAGTGTTAAAGTGCCACAAGGGCAGTGCGAGCTGCAAGAACTGAGGGGCAGTTCTACCAAATGCAAATCATTTCCCTAGCAGCCTGCTCGAGCAGCTCTACTTCTGGTAAAAACATTCTGCTGCAAAAATCAAATAACAGTAACTAGGTCCTGATTTTTCCTACCCCTCTGAATGCCTAATGCCTCTTAAAGCTTGTTCAGCTGCAGCAAAGAGGTTAGAAAACTGCTGTTTCCAGCATATTCACCCCTCCTCCTCAAGCTGTATTTCACCGACTGCACTCGCTGATTTCACTTTTGTTTTGCACACAATCCTGTTATGTGGATTTCAGCCAGATTAATGCTTTCTTTCATTCTCCACTTTCTAAACTGGAACTGCAAGGCACCGGTTACAGAGCCTAACAGTGGAAGCTCAGATAAAGCTTAGCTTGCAACAAGGGGCTTTGCCTTGAATCTTACCTGCAAACTCATTTCATTTCAAGTCATTACATTTGTCTTTATGACCCCCTTCTCTGCTTTGCACTTTTGAACAGCAGACAAGTAGTAAGTATTTGTCTGGCTTTTGTAGTGCATGGAAAAGCAGCAAAGCACATTTCCATCAATTGTCATCCTAAGTTTTTGAGTTTCAGAGTTATGGAAGTTTGGGTGGGTGTCTCCCTCTCTCTTTTGTTGCTGTCGACCTTTTAAGCAGAAAAGTCACAGAGCTGGGTTCTTATTACAGTGCAGCAATTCAACCCTCACTACAACCCCACAGCCATTAACTCCAAGTCTTTAAGTCTTTCCTAAGGTATGTTTCTGTGCATAATAAATTTTTTCAAGGTCACTCCCATCCCAGGATATTCTATGATTCTATTATTTAGATCTTGGCTGATACTACAGAATTTATCCTGAAGCTATTAAGTACAGCTGCTAAAGACTAACCAGTCAGAGAATGTTATGTGCCTCCTGCACATCAACATTTGTGGGAGGCAAAAGAAATAATTTCTTTACCCTGTCAGCACAGTTTGTGGAAAGTGATCCACATGGTAGGGAGATAATACTGCTTTGCAGGACTCTTCTTCCACTCCTCCTTTCTAGGTCTCACAGCTACAAAAAAATCTTTCAATAGATTCAGGAAAGAATCCAAGACAGATTTACATGTTTGTTTTCAGTGTTAACTCATCCCACAGTACTTGCACATATCCCTCCCTTCAGGTTTGGATGTTTGACACAGGCAGCCATTCTGACATTTCATGCTTGGAAATGTGCCTTCAACAAATCCTTTTTGTGTTCCTAAATGACTGTTTGGCTGCTTATACTTCAGCCCATCTGTTTGGATGGCACCAAGCCTGCTTACAAGGTGATCTTCCTGTTTCACTTCCTATTGAGAGATGCCAGCCAATTTTGGGTTCTCGGCATAATAACTCTCCTGCCCTCACTTTGGTATGAAGCCTTGCTGAGTCAGAAACACTGTTCCTGTGCTTTATAAAATTTGTTGACACTTTTGTTGCTCTGACCACCTGAGCAGCAGAGGAAGAAAACTGGAGTTGTCAGCACTGTAAATTGCCAAGTACAGTTGTTACTGTGAAGCCAGGGGGATGCTAGGAAGATCTGTGACACATCATAGCATGGGAATTTTAATTGCACTACAAAGCCAGGGTCACCACAAGCAGGACAAGAATAGTAAAACAAAAAACACAAGCCACAGGCATAAAAGTCAAGCAAGGGAAAACACTGAGGTCCACTTTGCTGTAATGGTTCCTTTAAAATGATGTATACTAGGACATATTTGTTTTGTATAACCTCAGACCTTTACCTAAAATCACAGTGTAATGGTTTATGCCATTCACCGCAAAATCATTCTAGGCTGAAGATGCTGTTTTGCAAAGTTCTGAGGTGCATGAGCAAGCTCTTCCAGAGGAGCAGAGCATCATAGGCTTGTCTCAGACTGGCCTAACAACAGTATTTCAGCAGATACTTGTACACCCACCCCTTCTATGCTGCATATAGGGAGCACAAAGGGAGACATCTGCAGTGATCCAGATGTCTGGAGCCTCAAAAGTGAAGGACAACATCACCTGGTTGCTCCATAACTTGGCCTTGACCAATAACAGAATTCTACATTTCCTTTATTAGCACCTAAATTCTTTATTGGAACAGAGAAAAAGATTTCTTAACTGGGAAAACCTTGCACTGTCAAGAGTAAGCCAGTGGTACATAGCACTGATGTTCTCCCTCCCTTCAGCCCCCTTTAAGAAAGGCGGTAACAAGCCAAGGAAAGCAAAGACAAGCTTTCAACATACAGCATCAGCTGTCAGAATGTTTTAGCTTAAGGGTTTTAGTGAAAAAGTCTCCTTTCTCTGGTGTAAAATAGTGTGGCAAAATTTCCAAACATGCATTCTGACACCTGAAAGAACAGTTTCTTGTTGTGCCCTGTGTTTTTAATAAAGAAATACCCTCACTTCTCATGCCATAATACGTTTAAAAGGAAATGAAAGAAATTTAAACATTCTGGCTCTACCTAGGAATGGATCAAAGTTATGCTAAAATAATAATCAATTATGTGCTCAGAAAACAGCAAACAGTAGGGACTAAACTCCTCAGCTCTGGCCTGGCAACTATCCAGTATCAACAAGAATAGCAGTAACATATTTTTTCAACTAATTCTTGTATTATCAGTCAAGGTTGATTGAACATCTCCCACACAGCACTTAGACAACCCCTGCCCTGTATTATAAACTTCTCTAATGACAGTAATAAAATATATCACTAGCAGCCAAAATCCACAAACAGCATCCAGATCCTATGTAAAATCAGCAAATAATTCTCTTTTCACTCAGTGAAAAAACCCTACCAAAACAGAGATATGTATGCATCTACATAGGTATATGTGTATGGCTATAAGGATGCAGGTACCACATATATACACAATGGCCCCACCCTGAAAACACATTTAAGGAGCTGATCAACAAACAGAGACTTTGTCCTGCTACTCAGTGCAAGCTGCTGGTATCAGGACAGGCAGCAACGTCTAATTCTTGTTCATTGTGAGCTGTTTAATTGGCTCCTCCTACCATCTTGGCATCTCAGTCAGAGATATTCACCTTCTAAAACTTTTCATTGCGAAGTTCCTCTATCCCAAGGAAGCCATGGAATCTGGATCCTTGAAGCATATCCTATATGTATAAAGCAAGTATTGCATTTTGGCTATGTGTACTGTCAGAGAAAGAATTTGCTTCTTCCCCCATCTCCCCCCACCTCATTGCTTTGATAAATAACAGTAACTCCAGTAAAGCTGTTAGTCTAACATTTTCAACTAATCTAATTTTCTGTATTTTTGAGCAGGATTTATTAGTTCAATTCTAGTTAAAACTTCATCCAGTTCCTTTTTATCTTTTGAATGATGCAAATTATCATTGATATGCATTACTAATTTAGATTTTCTAAGATTTTAATGCTTCAGTTTTAGTTCCATGTCCAGTCACAGTCTCCCTAGTCCAAAAAATACATTATTATACTGGAGCATATCCAGAAAAGAGCCATGGAGATAATTAAGGGACTGGAATATCTGTTATGAGAGGAGAAACTGAGAGAGATGGGACTGTCTAGTCTGGAGAAGGGCAGGCTCAGGGGGGGCCTTCTCAATATGCATAAATACCTGAGAGGCTGAAATGAAGGAGGAGGAGCTAGACTTCCCAGCAGTGCCCTGTGAAGGGACAGAAGGGAATGGGCAGAAACTGAAATGCAGAAAGTTCCATCCAAATATAACTATTTATTTATTAAACCACTGTTATAGTGATGAAGCATTGAAACCTGCTGCTAAAAAGGTTTTGGAGTCTTCAACTTTGGACATATTCAAAGCCTTGCAATCAGTCCTGAGCAGTCTGCTTTTTCTGACTTTGCTTTGAGTGTGGTATTGTATTGCATGATCTCCAAGGAGTCCCTTCCAACCTCAGCTATTCTATAATTCTGTGGAATTATAAGTTATCACTATTAAAAAAAACCCTAAGGATATGCAAATGGCATCATTAATTCTCCATAAAAGTAAGTACTTTTTAAAGAAAGAAGATATGGTTAAAGAAATGTCACCAGTAAACTGATTCCCAAATATATATATTCATTGCTGGTGTAGTGCCAAAATATAATATTTCATTTTATTGCAAGAAAATTTGCCTGAGTTTCCAGAATGCTTCTCAAACATAATACAGCACTCTTGTGTAGAGGCATTCACACAGGCATCAAACAACTACATATACTACAAATTTGGCTGTCAATAGCTTACTTGAACTGTTGACCAGATAACTTGTCCATAATTCCTCCTAGATGCTGAAGTAATTTTAGATTTTTTTTCTACCTCTCCCAGTCATTCATGAAGCAGTTTGCTTCCCCCGTTTCTTCCTTATTTCCCAAGAATACAAAGTCCTGAGGAGCAACTGTCTGCAATGATACTTCTGCTTTGCCAGGGCTTGAATCTAGAAAAAGTCACTTTAAGAAAAGAGAAACCCCAGCCCATTTCTCAAAACTTCTTTCCTTGGATATGCTATTCATGTTCACCTGATTTACCCTGCCCAGTCAGAAGATGAACGTTCAGTTTTGCAGGAACAGGAAAGAACGGGTTGATAATATGGTAGACAGAGGCTGAGACTTCTTCACTTATGTTCTGCTACATTTTCCTTGACCAAAGCAGCTTCCTCCCATCGCATTGTGCCAAGTAAAGGAATCTATCAGAAGTCAATGAATCATATACAGAGTGTGTGATCAGGTGCCACCTGGCTGAGTGGCACACACTGGGCTGGCAGTGGAACACACTGTGCTCTCGTGCCTCTCAGAGGTTGTGTACACAGATCTATCAGCGCAGCATTGCTTTTGGAAACCTAATTCCTTCACCACCCAACCTTGAGGTCACAATTAAAGAGTTAATTTCACATGAATAACAGGTTGAATCTTTACCCCTGTATTGCCACACTAGAAACACAGAATAGATATTCTTATGGCCACTGTCCTACAAATAACCTACCTTTAACTCTCTCTACAGTCAGGAAAGCGATTTGTCTTTTTAAAGCTCCATGGTATTGGGATTTGGGCCCCATTTGTTACCCACTCTCCTAGTTCTTCACGTTAATGAGTTCTAATCAGCAGCCTTCCATTTTACAAAGTGTCACCCTCTAGTGCATTGTTTAAATTTATCTAAATTAAAATCTCACTCTATTTAAAATTTGCCTCTTGCTCTAAAATCTCTTGATCAATCATTCTGTAGCTTCAGCCTAGCCTCTACAAATTTGATCAATGCGTGCTTCATTTTGTCTTCCAGATTGTTTAATAGAAACCTTAATTAGTGCTTTCATTAATTAATACCAGACCCGATACCGATTCAGAGATATCCCATTTGATAGCTCCCTCACTACTGGTGTTTCATTGTTAATTATCCTGGCATTGTAGCCCAGACAATTCTGTATTCGTGTTACAGGTTTATGAAGCAAAGGACTTTTTTTCCTACTGAATTCTTCTTGAAGAAGCTTCCCACACATAGCAACAAGAAGCCATGGTAGAGTTAGATAACAGAAACCCACTGTGTTTTAACTTGTCTGCTAAACACATAATATGCTGCAGCTTATTAACTTTGTCCAAATAAAAATATTCAACTAATTATTCACATATGTCTCAAAGGAGAATGAAAACCTCTTCTTCACTGCACTGATGGACTGTGGGTTATTTTTAGGGTGCTTGATGGAGCAGTAGGGCTAGAAAGACTGTGCTGAAGTTCACTGCTTATGAACCTGGCAGCCAGCTGAGCTTTTTCTCACCTCTAACTCTTTCATCCAAGGTTCAACTCATTACATCACCACAGTCTCATCTGCCTAGGACAATTAATCTTCCTATAGTGTTGTTGCACAGTAACTATCCTCAAGTTTGCCTTCAAACACAAGAAATCAGGTAGCCCATTCAAAAACCCACTAAGCTCCTAGCCAGCAGAAAATTCCTGAAGGGTCAAAGAAGCGGCCATTTACTCACTAGTTTTCATTTTTTTCAGACACACAACTCTTCCAGCTCCAAACAGCACTCATCTGAACATTTTCCGTATCTTACTCAGAAGAGCCCTAAGCAAAAGCACTTTTACTGGAGGTTTGCCTAAGGTGGAGAACACTTACAGTACAGTTCAGATCCTAAACAAGGGCACTTGTTTAAGGCACCATCAGGGACAGACAAGGTCAGATTATTGAGAAAACCCTCTCTTATTCAAGTGCAAGCTTTACAGAAATTGTATCCTGGACATCAAGGAGTAGATCTGCAGGCGTACTTAGGGATACAAGGCTCATACTTGCTAAGAGTCCCATAAGAGACTGTAGGAAAACAGGAAAATCTTTTTCAAACTGAGTCTGATTCACGTATAAACACTCAGCATTAGCTTTTCAAAATATTCCCCTCATAAGACTAGGGAGAGATAACATGGAAATTCTACATGCATTCTGCCAGATTTGCTATACAACTTTCTCCTTGAAATTAAGGAGTCTCTTCACTAAAGTGAAAGTAGACCCTTCTAGCAATTTAACTTTACTCCTCAAACTTGTTGCACAGTATATTCTTCTATATTTTCTTATGGCTTTATACCTATGCAAAACCTTTTTTCTTTCTAAATGTATCTACCATTCTCAAGATAATTCAACAGCTGAGAAATAAAAATAACTAACCTTTTTTCCCCATCTTTCCATGGTCCGTAATTCTTTACCTTTTCCAAGGACCTTCTAAATGTTCCCCTAGGAACATTTCTTTTATAGGAAGACTACACACCACACAGGAAAGGGGTTGCAGTACTGGCTTTATAAGAGCTCATCTTGGGTTCCCTTCCTCTCACTTAAAGAGACGTAGCCTAGTATATGATTTGAGGAGAGCACTGCTACACAATTCTAGATTTTTTCTTCTTGTCTCTGTGAAGATCTCAGATTTGAGGTACATGAGTTAAGCAAGCAAGGAGAGAAGATGGTGCAAGTGCATGAAACGTGACTTATCCTACCATGGAGAATGTGAATCCTGCCACTAACAGGGTGTAAATGATCTCATTGAAAGCATATCTATCATTTGAAAGCTGGTGGAGAGTAAGGACCAAGTGCTGAGCACCTGAGAATCCAGGTGCAATTAGTAATTCAGCTGCTTAACATCTACTGAAAAAAAAACATATCCTACTTTATAAGAGGTTCCTTTTTAAAAATATCTGTCTCTCAGGGCAGTTCATTTATCTATTGATCAGATTAAAAGAAGAATGTGTTGGAAACCTAGATACAACTAAAAGGAAGAATCAGCATGATAGTTTAGAATAAAAGCTTGCCCAACAGGCTCTGAATTTCATGTTGTAAATTGGCAAACATCTGACTTGAAGAATGGTATTTGAAAGTAAAAAGACATTCAGAAAACGGATTCTGAAAAATTATGTCTGGTTTAGTCTTTATCTGTTTATATATCAAAGGACACTCTTCCTAGTAGCTACATGTCAATCTCTTTCTGCCTGGTACACACTCCAAAAATTATTTTAGGTTTGAATTATCTGTCAGTTTTAGATAGCCTGGATCTCTAGTCCAGAGGATATGCAGTCACTTTAAAGACATCAAGAAGAAGCTATCCCTCACATTATGCACAGATGATCAAAAATGTGTGACTAGAGAATAAGAGAGGGCTGTATCATTTTCTGTTTTACAAACTAAGGATGTGTCTAACTGAGAGCACCCATAGCCAGCTGTATCATCATCTCACAAAAACCAGCTGCAGGAATGCAAAGACATGAGACAGACAATGGTCATGAATAGTCCTACAAAAGCTTTTATATGAAGAAGGACTGAAAAGATGCAAACTGTTTAGAGCTAGCAGGAGACAGACACAGAGGGAAATGAAAGACAGTATGGAAGAACAAGGTACAGCACATCTGAAACACAGGAAGGAAGTCTGTTTTTTAAATAGATTTTCTTTTGAATAAAATAGGAAGTGATTAAAATGTGGAATTTTTTTTCTGCGTGTCATCTCAGAGGTCAAATGTTACTCAGATTCAAAGGAAGATTGAACAAGTTAGTGTATAATGGGAACATTCACTAGAAAGAGTGCAGGCTGGGATATCAAGCTGTATGCTTCAGGGCAAAGGTCCCTCATCAACTCTAAGGAGTTAGAAACCAGACTTTTACAAGCAGTTATCCTGGCAGGCAGGGAAAAAATTTTTAATTCATTTGTAATGCCTTTGACCTAAAACACAAGGGGAGGATATAGATGCAAAAAGGAAATAGAAACAGAATTAGTAAACATACAGATGAACCAGCATGTAGTGATTTAGAAAGAAAATCCCCAACTTACTCTCTAGAAAAAAAGAAAGACATGAAACATCAGTTAATCAGCCAGAGAGAAACAAAGCAAGGTTCTGAGGTTAGGCCCGATGAGGTGGAACTGTGAAAAGACAGGAAAAGTACTCCCAATGTTTGAGTAAAAGAGCATCACAGTTACAGAGAGGGTGAAACAGAAATGTGACATATGGACGAGATGAATAAATTGATTTTTTATTAACACAAAAATTACAGTGAACCAAATCACAGAGTAGATGCAATATTAAATGTTTAAAAGTTTTGTTAATGTAAGTTGATGTTTTATCAGGGAAGAATTTGTCTAAATTATTTGCTATGTGTACTTTCTCATCCTGAGCCTGAACATGGTTCAATTCTAGCAGAGGCAGAAGGTAACATGATCATTCCCCAACAGACTGAAACTTGTTGACAGGAAAGGGTGATGAAACCTGAATTATGTGTTCTGTGCACAGAAATTATAATTTTTCAGGGCTGTTTGACACTGGCTTCCTCTGCCAATGGATTCTCACAGAAGGAAGGCTGGAAGAGAAACCCTGCAACTGATTTTCTGTCTTACATGGCAAATTAGATTAACAGATTCCAGTTGCAGAGTTTGCTGTGTTATTAGCTTCTCTCAAATTTGAACACTGCCTATATTGATACACAACCTGTTGGTAGCTGGAGTGATCTTCATTATCCTAGTTTACGACTACAAGTGAGCCATAAGCCATATTTCAACCCAAGCCGTTTTATTATCTTTGTCTGAAGTCAGGAAAAGGACCCCCTGACAAACTTCTTCTAGTAGGCAAAACATCTCTGAGTCACTTTACAATTATTGCTGACGTTCATTGAGCAACCATGCCCACAAATACCCTCAGCTTTTGTGTTTAGTATGGTAACCTTCTACCTTATAAATTCTTGTAAGAGAATCTCTATGAAGATTTAATTGAATTACAAGATCCATGGTTCTGCGTGATCAAGCATATACTGTCAGACCTATTACTTTTTCTCCCAGTATGTGGGCCATGTGCTAGATTCACATGACAAAGGCAAGCAGGCAGGGAGTGGGGGTGTGTGACAACTGGAGGGTGTGCCCGTGCCCCACAGCTAAATGTGCACAAAACCTAGAGGTCAACAAAACACCTACCTTTCATCACCTACAGTGGATCACAGATTGGGTCAACAACCTTTTCATGGCACTCCAGAGTGAGCTACTGGTGTGGCACTGGACGCTGGTGTGGCATGGCAAAGCAGTAAGCTCTCAAGGTAAGAGGTGGGTATCTGTGAGCCACAGGGGATCTGTGAGCTGGGAGGACACAGCCCTCTCATCCAGGACCCATCCCACTGCACTCATGGAGGGAGCAGGGCAAGCTGGAAGGGGGTAGCCAGGCACAGCAAGTCCATGGATGATGAGGTAGGTCTGGGGTCAGGCTGGGAAGGGCCAGTCCATGGGAAGGGTCCACAGCCAAGCGTAGGCATGGCCATGATGTAGCTGCAATGTAGAGTGGTTGGGACCCAAGGAGCCTGAGCCTAAAACCAGATCCTGGGTGAATGGCAGGTGAGGAGGGATCTCACTGTGCCCTACCAACTCTCTCCCTAAGACCAGCAGCTGTGCCACAGGGCACTAGACTGGCCCTGAGCCCTGGCAGTCAAGCCTCCAGGAGGGATAGAGGGTGCCCTCAGGGCCAGGCCATGAGGTGAGAGACTATGCTCACCCATTTCTGCCAAACAGGAGGAGTACTGTTGTGTTCTTGTACCACAGGGCACAGTTCTGGGGGCTCTCTTTGCAGGTCTCCCCATTTGCCTGAAGCAGTTCACTAGGGCAGCCGTACGCGGTCAGAGGATGCGTCCCCTGGGACCTGCTTCCTGCAAGGGCTTTTAGCAGGTGCACACACAGCTGACTTGAGAGCAGAGAAGGCATGCAGCTTTGCTTCCCCGGGTACTTTCCTCAGCTTCCAGCAATCTCCAGGTCCCAGAGCTCCTGCATCAGGAGGGATGTCTTTAAGTGTGACAGCCCAGATTAATTTTTTGTGCATGAGTTTCTCTCTTTTCTCTAAGAGCCCATATAAACTGCTGGTGCCCACAGCATCCTGTAGCAATGAGTTCCCCATACAATTCCTCTGGTTGTCAAATTCCTTTATAAATCACTCTAAAAAGCATAAACTATAAATTTGTATATCTAAATTACTGCTGTATTCTTACCAGTAACTGTGAACAGACCTTAATCTGATGTAGCTCTAGAAGTATCAGTTGCTTTGAATTATTTGATTCTACTGTGCTCACATGCAAATATAAAATTTTGAGTTTAGAGATATTAGGAAAACTACTCTTGGGAAAAAATGATACAGTGTAGAATTTTACTTATGTAAAGTCTGGCAGCCAAAATGTTGAGCAGATTAAAAAAAAAGGAAAGGAAGGGACATGTTAGTAAAAAAATTATTGCAAAGAGACACCTCCAGAGACTACAAGAGCAGAGCAATCACAGTATCAGTGCCATTTATCACCAAGAGAAGATTCGCATTCCCACTGTAACCTTGTGTTTCTATGGAGAACACCTTCTCTTGGCTTTCTTCCCATGAAGATCGATATAATACACCAAATACGATCAAATGCTGTTTCCAGACTCAGTCAAGGTTTCATGACAGAGAAACAGTACACAATTTTTCAGTCAGGAAAGAAAATTACTTTACAGTTACTGTATTTGGGATATTCAGTGTAGCATATCACTAGGAAATGCTCAGTAACTCTATGGATTATGGGGAAATTTGAAAAATAACACTGCAGAGCTGGGACAGGTCAAGACATCAGCAGAATGCTGTCACCCACTGATGGTGTCAAACACAGGGACTTTTCCCCATGCCTCTGCAATGGGAACGTGCAATGGGATGAGGATGCTCTGCTATTATACCTTAGATACATTGCCTTTGGAAGTGCAGGAAACCTTGTAAAACCAAGAAAAAATATTCAGGGACAGAGAATGAGAGCTTGTTGGCAAAGTTAGCTAGGAGTAAATGCCACAAGGCTCAGCTTAAGGCACCACACACTGATCATTCCCAGCCTACCCCGAGCTGCTCAAA
This sequence comes from Pardalotus punctatus, assembly GCA_013400915.1. Taxonomy (NCBI): domain Eukaryota; kingdom Metazoa; phylum Chordata; class Aves; order Passeriformes; family Pardalotidae; genus Pardalotus; species Pardalotus punctatus. The sequence continues at coordinate 28,489 of VZTX01016169.1, forward strand.
GCACCTTCAGGCTGTTGCTGCTCCCCAACAGCAGCTTATCTTGTAAGAGATGATACCCACTGCCCTACCTGATGCAGAAAGCTGATGCCAGGTGCTCTGCTGGCTTTAAAACACTGAAGAAAAAGGAAGACTCCATTTTCCTCATGTTTCCTTTTCAGGTGTTCCCTGGCAAGAGTCATTGGGAGGGCTTCTTGTACACAGAACTTTGCTCTTGAGCTGTTACGGTTTTTGAGTGGGAGAATGAAGAGTCGCATTTCATACTCTCAGGAGATGCTTTCAAGACAGGGTTTCTAGTGGAGTTAGTGCTATCACAGCTGCAGTTAGCAGGGCATCTCACCCCTCTCTGCCCCCATTTTTCTATCTAAAACCCATCTGCAGCACGTGGGTCACTCAATTTGCCTATAGATGCTTACGGTGCATGTGTAAGATATTACTATTCTCCTTCCATTTATTTTTCCATGGAATCCCATGAACTAACGTTATGCCATTACCCTGGGATTTACTACTGTTCTGTTTTGCTTCTCATATCTCTCTGTTCCAGAACGTAGGAAGCTAACCTCCTGCTCTGTTGTCTCAATGCAATTTCCCTTATCACCTCATGGGATATCTTCTTCATAAGCCTTGGACACTGCTTTAAATAACAATCTTCAGACTGACTTTACAAAAAGCACACTGTACTCCCTGCTGTCAATGCAATGATAGATTCTGTAAATAAATGTATTATGACACAAATCACAAAAAAAATTTATTAACAGTGCCAGAAAATAACATTTGTATAGACTGTCAATTAACCACCTGGGAAGCCTGCATATGGGAAACATCTGCATTTATTTTTACTGTATCAGAATTTCATACAACAGTAACGGGCTATTTCATTCCCTTGATGAAATGAGTGCACAGAGTGCCTATTAATGGAAACAAAATAAATGTACTGTGTGAGATAGGAGAAGATTGTGTGGATAGAAACAAGCACTTTTGGGGAAAAGCAAAGCAGCATTTGTATCTGGGATTTTTTTTTGCCTAAGATTAAGTATTTGTGCATAATTTATCTGATGCATTTGCAAGGAGCTGTCTACTCATGGGATATAAATCTCAGGCAGCTGGAAATACAGGCCAAATCCCACTCAAGGTTAAGAGGTTCTTTAAATCCCAGTACCCAGTCAGTCTCATCATAGCCACTGCGATGAAATGAACATTGGTGTTCTGTAAAGTGGATTTTGTCACCACTGATTCATTGCACAGTGATGATAGAACAGTCATATACCAAAACTCTTTTTGCCCACTGCCCTAGATTCCAGCTTTTAACTATGAAAGGTAACTGAGCTGAAAAATGACCTCATGTATTTTGTCCAGTGATGGTCATGTACACACATGTCCCATATAAGTGGCATAGAAATAGAAAACAGGTAACATAAGGAGTGTTTACCACATGCATTTTCTGAGAAAAACTTGAAAACCAAGCCTTACTTCCATTCTTACATTCAGCTGTGATCCTCTCTAGCAAAAGCTGAAGGGACACCAGAAGGCAAAAGGGTCATTGTCCAAGAGCACAGCACATTACATCTTGGCTGCAAATAAAAGGCTTTACTTTCTGTAGCTCCTGCACGCAACACAACGTGACACAACACAACAGAACGCAACGCAACACAACACAAACATCCCAACCTTACAAGGTCACCTGCACACCTCTCCTGCAAGCTCAGCACAATGTTTGTGCAGCATACCTTGGATCAGAAGGACTCCCTGGAGCAGACCCAGCCTTCCCTGAGGCAGGAAGAAAGCTCACTTACTGTGGGATGCAGAGTCACCCTCTCCAGCACAACCCGCTGGGGAGTATCTGGTAAGCAGGATAACAAGGAGGCACGGGAAGACAGATGTGCCCATGGTACCAGCTTGCCTTCTCCTCGCCTTGCCACCCTGCTCCGGTCCTCTCCTCAGCAAGAGACACGTCAGCTGCTGTGGGCACCTACAACCTCTCCTGGGGTGGTGGGAAGGGAGCAGCTGGCCCAGGGCAAAGCCTTCAGCTCCTGAGATAACTGCCTGGCTGGAAAAAGCAGTTCTCACTTCACCTGCAACCCCACTGGTTGTGAGTCGGAATTTCCAGCTGGGGCAGCTGAGCGATTGATATAAATTAGTAAATCTCAGAATTCATCCCTGCATTAGAAGAGGGGTCTTGTTTCCAGTGAAATGAGTTGCCTTCTAATTTCATACCAGATGGCGGGACAAGGTCAGACCTCTTATCACTTGTGTAACTGCTTCTGAATTAGTCCATCTTCTCAAACTCTCTGACTAATTTAAAGCCTTAACCTTCCAGTAGGCAAGAGAAGGGAGAGGTTGGGCAAACCAATTTCAGTATGTGTCACAGCAAATTCCCCTGAGGGCTTTATCAGCTGTTCGTTAATGGTTGAGGAATAGGTTGATAAAAACAGCTGTGCAGAAAGATTAAATATATTTCCCATGTTGACATTCATACTGACTCCTGAGTTCACAAACACCTCATAAAGTATTAGTTGTAAGGCAGCGTGTATCAAGGCTGTTTTTTAAAGCAATTACACTTAATTTGTCAATCAGAACCTTTCATCAGAAATAAATCAGGTAGAAGCAAATGAGAATTCATAGACAAATCCCTTACCTCAAAATTTGCTTTTACAAACATTACACACAGCCACTACAAGAAAGGTCACTGAAATAATGACATTTGGATGAACGGGCTGCACACAGCAGCTGTAAACATTTCTGTTTGCCCTGGTAGCTTAACAGTGTAAACAGAGCAGGGGAATGCAGGGGAAGGTTTTGCATCCTCACTGTTACTGCTCAGAAGTGAATGGTGCAAGTCAGGTGTGAAGGAACGGTTGCTTGCAAACTACATATCAAAGAGCTGTAGAGCAAATGGATAGAAGAGACCTGTAGAAGTTTCCTAGTTGAGTGCTTCTCCATAGTTTTCACCAGTGTCTAATCATATCTTAGATGGCACATTTTCCAAACAATTTAAAATCTCATAATGTTAGTGAAATATACCGCTAAATATAACCAAACAAGTGAATAAAAAAGACAGCATAAAAAATGAAAGCATGAATGATCCCATTTCAATGCACGTTGTTTAGTTATACAAGAAAACAATTACAATGAAACCAAGTAAGATACATCTTTCTTCGCTTAAATTTTGCCTTGTTCTTTGGCTAGTAAAGGCTGAGAAACACAGACATAGACTACTGCTCAGTCCTAAATTTTGTGTGTATTATTCCTCACTGTGCTTGTTTCTCTGTAACCAAAGACTTTCAGGGATGGAAATTATACTAATTTCTTCAGTGACACATGGACCGATCTAGTGGTCAGTTAAGTCGACTGAATAATCTGTTGTCTAAAGGTAGCCCCTGTGATTCATTAATCCTGCAATTTCTTAAGAAAATGAAAATGAGAATGTTGTCAAAATGAGCTGTGAAGTTCTTGGTTGCAGGTGTTTGGGTTTGAACAGAGGCTGGGGAGAGGCATGATCAGAGAAGATTCCTCCTTCTGGAATTCATTCTTCCTTTGCTTCTAACACAGTCCCGGCGCTTTGATTGAAGCATACAGTTAAAGACAGATTGTATCAGGATAGTTTTGAAATATATGTTTGTTCAATCTGTGCACATGAATATGTATTAACAATACTTTAACATGCTTCAACACTAATGGAATCTTCTGATTTTTTTCCTCAAAATTTCTCTGTATGTAGGTAAGGACCACCTCTTACTCTTCCTTTTGTATAAAAAAGGAAGATAATTTTCCTCAGTTTAGCTTACATGATAAGAAAGATAATCAAATAGCTAGTAATTAGGATAATTAAGAGGCAAATTATTATATGTGAAATACATTTTTTCAAATAATCCTCTGGAACACCCTTCAGTGCAACAACTCTTCAAGGCCTAAATAAAAGTTGCTCTGCATTCTATGTAACCTTAGTGAACTTCAATATACCAAAAATCCTTCTTAATCAAACAGCTTAATGTCCCTGGATGTTGAATAATTGTATTGGAAATTCCCTCAAGGATCAAATCACCTGGTTATCTGAAATTGTTCTTTGCCAATTTCTGCATACAGGTTATCAAGCATATGATACAGTACAGATGTCAGCTTGTTATTTTACCTAGTAGCTCCAGAAATTAGCACTAAATTGGAAGGAATACTGTAGCACAGTTATCTAAAGTTAGAGATAAAGTGAACAGAATTTCTATTTTCAAGACCTTGCAGCTCATAACGATGGTTTTAAATTATTCCTTACTCCTCACGAAAAATGTCTGGCCTACAGAGTTATCATGTTAGACTTGACACCATGGGCTAATTAGATGTTAAGCATAACAGCTCAAAAATGAAAAAGCCTCCTCCCAGCATTAATTCTTAAGAGGATCGTTTGAAGAATTTGTATGGCAAACCGTTCCTGCGCAGGGTGCACAGAAGAAGCCAGAGAAACACCAGCACTGCAGATAATTTCCAATCAACAGGAGAGCCAAGCACTGGGGAAATCAGGATTCTGCCAAAGCCTAGACTGCAATGGTCATGTGTCTCTTTTAGAGAAACACCTGTGTCAAACAGCAATGCTCAGGGGCCAAGACCACTCTGTTGGCTTAGCTGAGAAATGTAATCTTCCCTGTCTCAGGAGATGCTTGTGTGAAGGCACTTCCCTGCCTGCTCCTCTGAAAAGCAACTACAAATTCCTTCTCTTAGTTATTGCTCAGGTTTCTTTTTCTTTTTTTAAATAAGGGTTATGTTATTTGTATACAATCACTGGTATAGAAAAAAGTGTTCAATGAGGACATCTCCATGGATGCTAATTTAGCACAACTACACTTAATGACAGTGAAACTGCTTAACAGGGATATATCCATTCAGTGACATAAAAATGAAGTATTACAAGCTCTTAAATCAGTGTGAAATGCCAAACTTCCATCATAAACAGAGATTCTAGTTATAATAAGGAAATAAATACCAAAGACAAATTAAATGCTGTGGGTAATCTCCTTATTGCTGTAGTTTTACTTTGATGGCTACTTTATGTCATGGCAAGTCTTTTCAGAAGCATTTTTGTGTCTCTTTATCAGGATAACTGTTTAATTGACTTGGCTGTCTACCAGTTCAGAGGATTCTACTAAATTAACACTCAAATTTGTTTAGCTTGAGCTAATCAGATGTGCAGGTGTGATGTTCCTGCAGGTCTTTCAGTAAGTTTATGTGTTGAAGAGTACAGGTTAGAGCAATGAAGATGTGTTGCAGCTATTATATGTTCCCTAGGGTTCCAGACTGCTTTTCTTCCTTTTGTATTTTATATAATTATTACAAATGGCTATTGGAAGAAATCTGTGTTTTGTTTACATTAAATAATTATATACTTATAAACTGCATGTTTAGATTAAGAACATGAAAACATGAAACTAAGAAACGAAGTCCTCAATAAATAAGGGAAACGTGGCTAAATCACTATTAAAATTGCCTAGCAGCTAGGATGGCTGTTTTTTTCCAGTGATACATGACCATTTCAAATCACTCTAGAAATAAGGGCACAAACTCAATTTCCATCTAGGCCTGCAGGTTATCTGCCACAAAAACCAGAGGAAGAGATGTCTATTTGATGGGGAGGGGGGGGAAGTAAGAAGAATAAATTACTTCTAGAAAGGAATTTATGTATATTTAATTATAGCTTTACTTTCAGCAGCCCACATGTAATTTCAAGACCTGAAGCCAAACTTGGTTGTTCCTATGAAGATTTGGGTGTGCAAGAACAGGATGGTCTTCATCTTTCTTGAAACACCTACACCTGCCCCAGGGCACTCAGGACCCTGGATCTTGTACTGGAAGGGGGAGGAGAGTTTCTACTCTTACGGCCAAAGATTAAGTGGCCATTGTGCAAGAGAACCCTGGCTGTGTCATTGTCCCCTGCTTCCATGTCCATGCTCCCCATGTTCACTACAGCACCAAGAAAAAGGCATGGACACGAACATTTTCCTGCCAAATTTTCTTCCCTGCCTCAGCAATCCTGTTTCCTCCACTGCTCCAGTCAGCAGGGATCTGTGCTGTGTACTCTCTACACTGCATGCTCTTGGCCAGCCCAAGACAACAAATAACAAAAAGAACACATTAGTAGTAGGGTTTTATGCAGGAAAACACACATTACTAGCAAAGCTTCCAATTTGTGAAGGTATATTTTAGGTAACAAAAAGGATCAGGAACAAGAAGTACACCATCTGTTTTGTGCTTCTTAAACTTTAGAATCCTTTTCTTCCTTCATGATAGATTTTTTGGTTTCTTCTTTTTGTCCATTAAACTCTTGCAGTGAGAATACGGAATTTCCTTCCTACACAGGAACATTTGGCATTTTTGGGAGTAAACACACAGGCCCAGTTCTGCATCACTCAGTGAGGCTTTCAAGGTACCACTGTCTTCATCAGATAACAGCCTGTTATTGTTGGCTACATCATAGAAATATTTTTTTGAAGCATGTCAAGGCTAGAAAGTAACCAGATTTAGCTACAAAGACATATTTCTGTGTGTTACTGTCTTCAGAGGAGGAATAAATTATTTTGTGGCTTAGGAGTTGTCTGTATGCTCTTTGGACCTTCTGTCTTTCTTCCCTTGTTTTGTCATGGCTTCTTCAGGACCCAAGTTGAGCCAGACTGCTTCTGAGAAGAAATTTTCTCCCCGGCACATCAACTCCAGAAGCTGTAAAAATGGAACAGCACTGCTGGAAATTTGTCACTTTCTGAAGTACATAGAAAACTGTATACATCACTTGGGTAAAAAAGATTCCAGCCTTTCTGTAGTGGCAGGACATGGGGCAATGGTTTTAAACTGAAAGAGAGAAGATTTAGCTTGGATATAAGGAAGGCATTTGTAAAGATGATGGTGGTGAGGCACTAAAAAACGTTTCTAATAAGTTGTGGATGCCTCATCATTGGAAATGTTCAAGGCCATGTTGGATGGGCTCTGAGCAACTTGGTTTGACGAAAAGTGTCCTTGTCCATGGCAGAGTTGGACTAGATGATCTTTAAATGTCTCTTCCAACAAGACATTCTGTGATTCTTGTCACTCAAACCATATTTCAGAATACTTCCAGTATGAAAATGCCCCAAGATGCAGAAGACCATGACTTTCCTGTCTAATACAAAATCATGTAAATTTGCTAGTAAAAAAGGAAGGCTACGTACAAAAGATCAGCCTGGAATCTTAATATAATGTATATAGGATCTCCTGAATATTTACTTTGCTGAGTTTCTGAACTCTCTGTCAAGCTGTTAATAATGTAAGGGATCTTGAACGGTGAACACAGTTCATGTTATTTGCAGAAAGAAAAAGTGATTTATTATTTACAAGAACATCTATCAAATAAGATGTCAAATCACAGGTGGCTTTGTCCATACTGACAGGCTGCTGAGTGTATATACACCAGTTTCATACTTTATTTTATCCCAATTCAATTTCATTCATAATTGACAACTGCATTTGCCTTTTTATATTTGCAATAAAATACCGTACAAACAAAATTTGTGAGTATATGCGCAGCAAATCTTGTATCAACACTGACTTGGCTGCCAGATTTGGAATCAATTCACTGATTAGTTTGAGAGTGATTAGTGGGAGTGCTTAATTTAAACCCCTGATTTAAAAACATTTATGGAAAGAGAATTGACAGCCTAAATAGCACTTCTAAGTGCTACAACTGTTCCTTCCATGGATTCTGCTTTTGTGAAGTGTGGGGGTAAGTTTTTGCTCAGGTACAACATGCCATAAGGTGATGATGTTCAGATGCCAATTTTTTCAGTCCTTCTTGCAATAAGAAATGATAATTGTTAACAGGTTTTCTGAAGAAAAACTGGAAGAAAATCCACTTTTTTCTTTCAGCTGAAAGGAACACTACGCAATGGCTGAATAGGGTACTAGGGTTAAATATTTCATTATACCCATACTTGGAATTTCAGCCTGTTTTATGTACTCTACTTCCAGTTAGGACATGACAAGTAAAATTGAATTTTGGGTTTAGATAGCAAAACAAGCCCCTGTAGAGAGCAGAATGGTTTCCTGGTGTAAATATAAATTCAGCTAGAAGCTTTTCTTAGCATTGTTGCGTCAGACCTGGTGCATTCCTTCTCTGTGTATTTCTGTCCTATATGGCTGGGAAACCCACAGTCAAGGTCCAGTCATAGCTTTCCTGGCTATGTGTCCTGACTGCTGTGCAGTTCTCCAGGAGCAGTGCAGAAGTGATCTGATGTAATGACCATGCCAATAGCCAGTTGTCAGGGCTGACACTAGAAAAGAGGGGTTCTTGACATCAAGCCTAGTTTTGAAAGACATTAAGAAAGAAAGAAGACATAACATCAAAAAATGCTCTCTTGGGTAGATTATGAAGGAACAACCGTGGAAGATCAAATAAATTCAATTATTTCTTTTTACTAGGGCACAGCTGCACACTCCCTCTTGAACAGAGTGAATGCATATCCTCTTGCATCTTTGAACTCATCCAGTTTTGGTTGTTTGCCATGAGATACTGTCTTCTGATCCTTCTAAGTCTCTTCCTTTCTCAAAGTCAAAATCACAGCAGCATTTTAATAGCTAAAATAAATTACTAAATGTTCTCATATCTTAATTTATGTACATATACAGTCATTGTTTAGTTGATCCTTTCATCTGTTTAAATTTGCCTGGGCATGGTGGCAGTAGACAGACTTCAATGGGAAATGAGAAATGTGCCCAACTGCATTATAGGTTTTCCCTCCTCCAGCTCCTTTTGGAAAGATTTTAGTAGTTAAACCCAACATGTGTGTAACACTGTCTACTAAGACCCAATAAAAATGTTTTGCCCAGGCAAAATTCCCAGATATTTGGAAGGTACACAGATCAGAACTGATGTTTTCCTTAGCAACATTATTTTTGTGAACTACTCTTGCAGCCTATAATAGATTTCCTTCTATTTTTTGTGGGCATATGCAACATGAATAAAGTAAAATTTGTTGTGCTGCTCTGCCTATACCTGTCTAGGTAAGAAAATAAAATTGCCTCTTTTTCCTATTCACTACTTCAGGCTGCCAATAAAAATGAAAAATTGCAGTAATCACCCACCATGATTAGAAGAGATTTTCATTGTTTTATTGCAGTCAAGCAACACAGAGCTGATCTAAAGTGGTCAACATTGACATAGACTATATTCAAATTAAAAACTGATGGGAGAAATCCTCCAGACCTCATCATCAGTTCCTCCAAAGCTGCTCCACTTTATTTTGGAGTGAATTGAACCCTATGGAGTTGGTATGTAGAATCAGGGAGAATGGAATTCTGGCCCTTTATTACCTTCTGCCAATGGAAAGAAATATTATAATATTAATACTTGACTAGTATGCACACACAATAGTGCAATTTTGTTCGACTTATTCACTATTCTTCAAGAACACAAAAAGCACAGGTTCTTGTTCCATTTTAAAAAAAAAATAAATAAATAAAAAAGATGAGAAAAGAGAGAAATTGCCCTGCAAAGACTTTTTCTTCATCTTTTGAAATAAGCTCATGGCAATCTATCTTCATTTAAACTGTAAGGGATCTGGCTTGGGTCCTGGAATAGACTCTGGTTCCTTTTAAAACAGGGAAATAGCTTCTAAATACATTGAGCTGCTTTTTAGAATTTATGAAGTAGAACACAAATCTAAGAGCTGGCAACATTTAGTGGTAATGAGGCAATTCTTACATGAGAGAGTTCATTACAGGATCAGCTCGTGTTATTTTCCAGCAGCTGGAAAACAGAATCTTTTGGAGGCTGGAAATGAAAAATCTCACTTTAAAATTATCTTGTGTATACCCTAGTATAAGATGGAAGCATAGCAGAATTCATTCCGCTGCTTCTAATGCAGTGGGCTTTTTACTGAAGGAAGAACAGGTGGTATACTGAAGGAAGAAAAGATGTTTTCCTTGTACTGTGCTATTGTGCCAGCTGACCAGCAGCACACAGTGGAGAGTGGGTCTTGGCTGTGCTTTGCTCCACTGCAAATGTTTTGAGATGATCAACATTGCTCTTATATGAGGCAGGACCTGTCCCTGTAGTCAAAAAGCACAAAGACAGGAATGTGCCTGGCCCTGTGGTGCAAAGAAGAGACATTTCCTTACACAGGTACATTTCTTAATAATCTGCCATAACTCTCCAAGTGGTCTTTCCTACTGTATTTTTGTCATCAGATGGCTTCACAGCAAAAGCATGACCCAAAAAGAGCTGGAGGTCTCTTCCCAGTCTCAGAGCTGGAGCAAGTTTGCCAGCACTGAGCCTTGTAGATTCAATTCTTACCCACCAACTCACTCTTACTACACTTTCATTACTCAGATTTTGACCAGGATGAGTTGCAATAATGCTGTTTTCTCAAAGTGACTGAACTGGTCAGCTAGTGGATGCTACTGCAGTTAAAAAATCCAGCTGTTCAGCTTCTTATTCTGCATTCTTTTCTTTTTTTTCTGGTGGTCTGTAGTGTGCATGCTGAGAGATTCTCTAAATGACCCAGGGCTGCAAACACAATCACCCCAAAATAGGAAATGTTTTCCCTCTAAGTTGCACTTTGCTGCTCTTCAGAGTATTTTCAAAAGATGCTGAGATTATTATTTCACTTCACTTGCTATCCCCAAGTGTTCCCAAGTTTAAAAGATACTTAAAGCTGTTGAAAACAACAGGACAACAAAACATTCCATCTTTTTTAAAGGCTGCAGAAGCCCAGAGAACATCTGGAACTTAAGAGGAATCTAGTCATCCCAAGGAAGCTGCAGTTCCTCACCAGTTACTGAGCTGGCTCCCACAGTCAGTGCTGGTGCAGAAGGCGATGGTAGAGACCAAGGACGAAAACTGCTTTCCCAGCACCGAGTTCCCCAGCCGGCTGAGGCAGCTGGCTCTCATCACTATTTCCCTCCTCTCCAGTCAGGCATAATACAAGACTCAAACATGCCTTAGGAGTGAGGCTACAGAAAACACAGTTAGGGAATCTGGAGGGGCTCGGGAAAGGATGAAGATGGACTGAACTCTATGAGGATTTTTTAAAGAAGGGCATCTATAAGAAGCTTACTTTCTTGCAGAGGCTTGCAAACCTTATATTAGCAGCCTGACTGAAGTCAACAGATAGGCAGGCTGGGCACAAACAGCAGTGTGAGTCAACGCCAGCAGTTATCATAGTAGTTCTTTGTCTAGGAAAAAAATGAATTCTAGAGAACTACATAAGTTAGGTAATAAGCAGTATTTTTTTTTTAAAAATACTTGGATTACAGTGGCAAAAGTCAAGGAAGCTTGAAAACTCTTGATTGGAGTGTTGAGGAATCATAAAGAGAAATGTTAGACAGCTGAACCAAGATAATTTTTTGCTTCAGACAGAAGCAAAAACAGAAACCAAAACCAAACCACTAAAAAAAAACCTGGCAGAAAAAGAACCAGGTATCTCAGCTGCACAGAAGGCCAAACTGTGAATTAGAAACAGATTGCTAAAGGAAGATACCTAAGCAAGTCAGCCAAGTATTTATTTTGATTTATACCAATGTTTGGTCCAAAGCCCCAAACACTTTCAAATATACTACTAGAACAGTAAGAGTATGAGTGGAACTGCAACTTCAGCTTCAGATTAATTTTATACCAACTTTAAATTATTGTCGACATTTAAAGAGCAACTACTAATGGTTTGAATTTTTGAGACAAATGAATAAGCTCTGAATGAGACATGAGAGAGAGAGAGACAGAAATAAAATATATTCCAATAAACCAATACCAGTAGTTTTCCTGGTAAGAGTTTTTGTTATTGAGACAAAGAAGCTGCAATTCTTGGCCTACAGCTCACCCAGGATCTATAGGTTTGCAGCCAAGTTTCTGACTGAAATTTTGCCTCTCTCTACAAGAATTCAAACTAGCTGCTAGTAGCCATTTCTGTCCTGAAATCCTGTCTGTAGTTCTAAGAGACTATGATGTTGTCATGGTTCAGTGAGACCCAAAAAGAATTTCACTGCTGTTTCTAAACAGATTGCCATGGCTGAAAGTCAGGGTATGCTCTTCTGTGCTGGAGAAGATATAATTTAACACTCTTGGACCCAATTTTACCCTAATTATAGGCAACTGAGAACTTTGCAGTGAAGTCAGTGGGCAGAAATCAGACCTCTTACTGTAGGCAGACAGACAAACAATAATCTGCCATATAGGAGAATGTGATTTACCCTGCATGCAAAAAAATTATTTTAAAATAGCTCTATAATATCAGGATTCTTCAAAAATAGAGGACCAGTGGATTAAGATGCATAAATGACAATGCACTGACATGAAAAGAGCCAAGATCATTTGGTGAATGCCCTCCTACTTCTAGATGCATAAGAAATGCATTTCTTGAAGCAGTGAACAGACAACAGCATGAAGGAGTAAAGCCTGAAAATGGGAGAAAGGAAGGAGGAGAAGGAAGTTCTCCAAAGATGAATCTGTTATTATATTTTTAAGACCCCTTTGTTAACATCATCTTAATTATAACTGGATTTTCCTTGCTTTTTCTTACTCTCTTGCTGTAGCCAGAACTGGCAGCGACATGGCAATCCTTGAAGTAAGTGCTGATAAAAGGAAAATCCACAGGGAAGCCCAGTGCACTGCTTTCCAGGCACTTTGCGTGCAAGGAGTGAAGCCGTGGTTAATTACCTGCCTCCAGCCACTCCTTAAAAGCTGAAGAGCTTTTCTTTGTATGGCTACAGTAGCCATGGCAGCTGCTCATTTATTAGTTGCAGCACACATTAGAGCAGCCTGGGTAACAAAACTGTGTGCAAGGTGAAGATGGTGTGCAATTTTCTATTACAAAAAAAAAAAAAAATAGAGGCCAATAATCTGTTTATTGAGAGTAGGTAATGGAGGTGCCAATCAAAACTCGAAACTGTCATGCATTTCACCATTAGGGAAGAATGACTAATAACTGAATATTGCAATGATGTATGTAATTATGTTCTGTCTAACTATCCCTGGCATCTGGTAATAGATTCTTCACTAAAGATGGGCCTGAGTCCATCAATCTTCTCTCAAATTCAAAAAACCAAAATCTTCAACAATATTAGTTGCATTCAGACAAAGATTTAGAGCTAAACACAATCTGACTGCAGCAAGACAGAGACTCTAGCAGTGAATTTCCCTGATATATTACTGTTTCAGTGGGGAAGGGTAAGAGTGGAGAAGAAAGGGCACTGCTTGATATCACAGTATAAACATTACTGCTTCTGTCTCTGCCAGAAAGCTGTCACTGAAAGAAAAAGGTGCAACTGTTTTTAACGCTCTATGTTCACATGAGGAGATCATGAAGAGCAGCGATTCTGCTCTCAGTCCTTTCTCCTGGGGACAAACCCAGTATCACAGTGGTTGCTCTCACACACAGGCCTGGAGGGCAGTAATACTCAGTAACGGAACTGACCATAACTATGTCACTGTCCTCTCTCCTGACATTCCCATAACACCACTGGACAGCCAGATATTCCCAGCCCTGCATCACCTCCCCAGATGTCGCCATTCCAATTCTTCTGTCAGTTGTGTGCCAGGCAGGCTTAACACTTGAGTTTTCTCATTAGGCTTTCTCCAAAGTGTACCTATTCCCAAAGAGCTCACTCACATCATCATCATCATCATCTCCATTGCAAAGGAGGAATCGCTTTTAATTTCATCTAGATTTCACAGCAACTTGCACTTGCTTGCTGTTTTTTGCTGGGAAACTTTATGTTCAACCCCAGTTCTGTGCTATCCTTTGCCTTCACAATTCCAGCAAATGAGGACATGCATTTGTAACATGATACTCAGCCTTTTGTCAGCAGATGCTTTGAACAGTCTCCTCTCTGTCTTGGTAAAATTATTTCCTACTGAGACAGGAACAAGTGGGGCATGGGAAACCAAAGCCCTGGAAATGGTGAGTTATAATTGTTTGGGGAAGGCATTCACTTTCCATAAAACCTGCCTATCTACAACATGTTTCCAAAATGTGCTGTCCACTCAGTTAGATCCTCTCCAACTCTCATCAGCGTACAGAATAAACAGATGAGACACACAAACCTCCCAGCTTCCAGCAGAGGCTCGCTTCCTTGGAAACACCTGGCATTTCTGTGGGGTCACAGCCAAGACCGAGTCTGGATCTGGCAGAGAGCAGGTCATTTAGCACGGGGCTGGTACCTTTATTGAACATGTTAAATCTGTGCCTAAGAGCACAGTTTGGGATTTGTATCCCAGATTTCAAAGGAAGACTAAATAGTCACTATATAAAATAAACTGAAATTAAATAAAACTAAATAATAAAATAAACCAAACAAAATAATAATAAAATCAAATAAAATAAATTAAAAATTAAATTAAATTAATTAAACATATAAGGTGTTTGGCATTGGAGCTTAGGCTAAACTAAACTAAAATACAAGACAATAAAACACATTAAGTGTTTGGCACTGGAGTTGACTCAGTCCAATAAAAGATGACCATTAGCTGACTTGTTGCTAATACAAAAGAGCCATTTCTGAGTCTCAGGCAGAGGAAACAAATGTAGGAGAGGGGAAATTTATACAGTTTCGTTCCTGAGATTAAAGAGTTACCCAAATTTCATTAGAAGCTCAAAAGAGAGAAGCATTTTCCTCAGTGAATTTCCATAGTTCTGTACAAGAAAAGAAGCAAAGCATTTTTCCTGCTCCACTCTCCCTGCAAGGGGGTGGTTATAAGAACTATCCACAGCATGCAGGTATGTTTAAGGCTTAGGTTTTTAAGGTATGCAATAGAGCTTCCATATACAATTTCCAGCTTTCTCTTTTTAATTCCCAAAGTTAAAAGTAGCTGCAGACACAGAAGAAAACTGCACCAGTATAACCTAATGGTGGGCATGCGTGCTAGTGCAATTTAACTTACTTTGTGGCAGAAATACTAAACTTAGTCTGAATGAAACATTAATAGAAGATTGTGTATCAAAGTATCACACATGACTGGATGCTTCTGAGTACATGGTGTGGGAGTGCAAGGGACTGACATCTACAACACAATGTGTTAGTGACTGAAATCAACTTTGTTTAAAATAAATACCATTTTCCTCTTCCATATGGTCTCTTGCTGAGTTTTGTGAAATTAATTTTGTACATGCTGCTTTGGTAGAAGGATCCTGGAGCAAGTGATTCTCATTCCAAAACAATTAGCACATGTCTAGGAGACAAATCTGTCGGTACATCAGCCTGGAGACTAAACTTCAGGCAGTTCTCCTACCTTAGGTACTTTTAAAGAAAGTATTCTATAAACCATTTCTCTTACCCATTTAAGTCCCTGGGATCACTGCCATATTGCATGCAGTGAAGTCTTGCTAAATCAGCAGGACAGACTGTCACAAGATGTGATAGCACAGAATGGTGCTGCAGAATGTTTTAAAATGTATACACATACTAATCAGGGGTGATATGGACAGATCTTGAATCCCTTTGCAAATTAGTAATTAAAAAAGCATCATTCCTACAAAGTCAACTGACACATTAATGAGCCATTGTTAAAGCAAAAACTTGCCCAAAATGCTGGCATAGAGAATTGTAAGAAATCAAAATCTTCCAAGCCCTTTTCAGTAAAACATACAAATTTGAGAATTTCGGAAGCTTATTTCTTATTCCGAGATGCTTTAGATTGAAGATTCATTAAATCTCCTTTCTTCTTTCAAAGCAGTTTTGGTTTCACACAACATAAATATTTCCATAAGCCCCGGAATGAATGAATAGGGATAAATTCTTTTTACTGGGGCAAGAGCATTAGCGATCCATAGGACACACCACTGAGCACAGTTTCCAGGCTATTTCCAGTCCTCATCCATGATTTAAAGGCAACTTCTGATATGACAATGCTCTTTGCTTTTCTGTTTCTAAGCTCAGCTCTGCAGAAGCAGCAGAGTTCTGACATTTTCAAGAAATGATGAAATGCAAAGCATTTGCATAGATACCCAAGGGTGTTTGCTTTAGAAGGGAAACAGATTTGGGAGACAAAGAAAAGGATGACAATGTATTCAGCAGTTTATATAATTTCTGTTAACTTCAGCGTGGTCAACAGCCACCACTAAGTGTCTCTTTATACTTCTGATATACTTCTGAATAAATGCTGACCAAAGATGCCACAGTGAAATGATAAGTTTTCCCTTCTATTTTTGATTTGGATAAGCACCTTAACAGTATATGACCTAGGAAGAGAAGGAGTTGAAGGAGGAAAGCATATACACTATTCACTCTTTTTTTCCGTTTTATTGCTCTGCAGCCACAAATGCACATTCTCTATTTGTTGTGGCCAGTTTAGCTTAACTCCAATTACAGAGCATGAAAATGTGCTGCTGTATCTCTCTCAGCACCTGTGCCCACTGACACCGTACAGCTGGCAGTACTGTGGAGGCTGTCACCCTGACAGAGGTGGCTGAAAAACTGGCTTGAAGCACGACTCTAGCTCAGCGCAAGTGTGTGCACAGGCAAAAAATGTCTTTGCTTGGAGACAGCAGCTAATGGCTCAGCTCAGTGCAAAGTCTGCCTGCCGGTGCTACAAAGAGCCCTGGCTATGAAAAAGCCCAACCCTCTTGGAAACGGAACCCACCTCCTATGACCAAAGGCAGAAGAGCACAGCTAAGATGCAGGAGCTGACAGATGCAACTAAGAAAATCTTTCTGCTTTAAATCCATTTACTTTTTCCATTAGAGGGGACAACACCTATGTAACTGTTTTGCAGACAAGTCCATGGAGATTTTCTGATTACCTTTTTAGTTACTTACAAGGCAATCAACATCCAGCTTAGCCACAGACTTTCAGCAGCCACTCAGTTTTCTCCTTACACAGCTTTCTCCACCCATGTTATACCCTAAAGCGAGGAAATGAAGTTTTAGGTGATTAGGAGGGATCAGAACAGAGTATCATTACATTACTGTCGTTTCAAAGTCAAAAGGGAGCACAAGAGTCACGACTCCACATTCCCTTCCCTACTCACTACGACAGGAACTAAACAGTGCTGTTTAGAGTGTTACAGCACAAAACCAAGCTGCCAAGTTTCTAATAGAGCAGAAAATGGACTTATTTGCCTTCTCTTCCAAATTCCTCTGGGCAGCACTTGATGTCTACCTTGCCTGCCATCCAGGTAAAGGTCTTGTGAATGGAAGTTATGTACAGATCATGGGATTCAAAAGGGAAGAAACGGCACAGCAGTTATGGCCGTAGAAGGAACTGTGCCTAGGCACCAGTCTAATGGCTGAAGGTTCCCTACTTCTCACTCTCTTCACCCTGATCCTAACCCTAACCATAACCCTATGCCTGGGCTAAGACTTCTGCCCCGGGACAGCCTGACTCTCCAGGTGTCCATTGCTGGTAGGAGAGTCCTGCTGGCAAGAAACCCTCACTAGCACAACCCAAACCACTTTGAAGACTGCATGATTAAGTGACCTCACATATGGCTGGCGGCAATCTTGTATTAAGGAAAGTTTTGAGTGTACAGGCACCGGTCTATGATCCAAATATCACATCTTTACTAATCTGTCACAGGTAACAACTGAAGTACATGGCAAAAGGAAAAGGCAAAGGCAAGGATGAATAAACTCCGCCCTGAGCTCCTCCTTGCTCTCAAGCATTTTCAGATTAAACTGTGAGAAAAACAATGACTTTCTCTGCCATAAAAAGCCTTTTCCTTGTATTTCGGATGTACCAAACCCCGTCAGGACAAACCTAGTCGTGAAGCCACCTGAAAAAGCCTTCCCCCTACAGGCATCCAGTGCTAAGCACCAGGAGAAGGAAGCATGGCAACTATTCTGTTTGCTGAGAGAAGGTCCTGACTGATGCTCCTGAGCCCCGTTCCACCAGCACCCCCCATCTCCTGCACGCACCTTCCGGCCCGCGCTGCTTGAGCTGGCTCAGCACCAAGGCTCACAAGAGACGCAGCACCCCCACAGCTCTTCCTTGACATGGCTAAACAAACAGACGAAAACAACTTGATGGCCCGTACACATCACTTAAACGCTACCGCCCTATCCTGTTCTCATTGCAGAAGAAGAAACCCTTCCAGGGAACGCAGCCAGGGGAGAAAAAAAACCCTATAGTTCATCAGGAGGGCACGAGGCCAGGCCGCGGTGAGAGCCGGAACGGTGTCACCGCGCAGGGACTACCGCGGGCTGCTGGGGACAGCCCCGTCCCGCTGCCCGGGCGCAGGATGTGAGCTCACGGCACCGCCTCTTCCCCGCCCGCCCCGCGGTGCCGGTTCCGCCGCCCCGAGTCCCGCCTCGCTCCCTCTCGCCGCCTCCGGGGCCGGGGGTCCCGGCTCCGCCTGGGCCGGTGAGTGCTGCGGGGGGAGCCGCGCNGGCTGCGTGAAATCCGCGCTGTGTTTGTCCGCAGGCAGACGCGGGAGAGCCCCGGCGCGGTGCCCGCGGCCGGAGGAGCTGCCGCCATGGGGAACCAGCTGGCCGGCATCGCCCCCTCGCAGATCCTCTCGGTGGACAGCTACTTCTCGGACATCCACGACTTCGAGTATGACAAGAGCCTGGGCAGCACACGCTTCTTCAAGGTGGCCCGAGCCAAGCACCGGGAGGGGCTGGTGGTTGTGAAGGTGTTTGCCATTCAGGATCCGACCTTACCCCTGACGAGCTACAAGCAGGAGCTGGAGGAGCTGAAGATAAGGTTACACTCGGCACAGAACTGCCTCCCCTTCCAGAAAGCCACCCTGTCCGAGAAGGCCGCCATGCTTTTCAGACAGTACGTACGGGACAACCTTTATGACCGAATCAGTACCAGGCCATTCCTGAACAACATTGAGAAAAGGTGGATCGCTTTCCAGATCCTCACTGCGGTGGACCAAGCACACAAATCTGGAGTCCGCCACGGGGATATTAAAACTGAGAATATCATGGTGACCAGCTGGAACTGGGTTCTTCTAACTGACTTTGCCAGTTTTAAACCAACTTACCTTCCTGAAGACAATCCTGCTGACTTCAATTACTTCTTTGACACATCCCGGAGGAGAACGTGTTACATTGCTCCCGAGCGCTTTGTCGATGGCAGCATGTTTGCCACGGAGCTGGAAAACATGCGGGACCCTTCAACTCCTTTGGTAGACTTGGCAAACAGCAATCAGCGAACAAGAGGGGAGTTAAAACGTGCAATGGATATCTTTTCTGCAGGTACTTGGAGCTATCAGGAGAGACCAGTGCGTTGTTTCTGTCTGTAATGCAGTCCAGAAATGCTTAATTGGGTTTTTTGGTTCCCTTTTTTTCCTTTTTACAGTGGGCTTGTAGAACAGCGTTTAAAAAAACTTGCTTATTTTAAGCATAAGACCGAAACCTTTTTCATTCATAGAAAAATACATACACAACACAGTAGGATGCATAATTTAAATGTATCACTATTATCTGAGGAGGGAAATCAAAAACTATTCTATTATGGCTCAACTGTGCTCTGGGAAAGAGGTGGTTCTGCAAGGCACAGACCATCATCTTCTTATGGCAGAGAAGCATGTGCCTCATGGGGCCTGAGAGGAGGAATCAGTCAGTGGTCCAGTTCTGGGGGGTCTGAGACAGCTTTCAGGGTAATTTGGCAATACTGGCTCTAGAAGCCCCTTCTCATTTCATTTTCTCCACAGGCAGGAAGTGAGAGCAAACTCCTGTCCCACTCACAAGTACTTGAGTTTGACTGTGGGGGGCTGCCTTGAGTCTTGGCCTTGTCTTGGACAGTTTGAAAGCCACAAGTTTAGCCCTTGGTTTTTTGATCTTTTTTTCCCCCTTAAAGTGATGGAAAATATGAATTTAAAGGAAACGGTTATTTCATTTTACAAGTTGCTCTTACAGCCAAACTTCCAGGACACTTCACTGATAAAGCAGACTAGTGGGAGCAAACTGCAGGAGCAGGTTCTTTGAAGAGGGCTTGTGTCATGTACACAACACAGGGGTCTGTGTTTGGCGATCATGTGTGAGTGAATATATGCTGTCTCCCAGCATCAGCTGTGGGAACAGAAGTTATTTCTTTACCTTCTGTAAAAGGGCTGCTTAATTTTGACCTACTGCCTGATCCATGCTGACTTACCACACTCTTCTTCCACATGACAGTGTTGTGGGTTCCTTTTCTAGTGATGCATTTTCCAGCTGGCAGGTGGCTGAAGTCTCTGCCTCATGTTTCCTAATTGCAAACTCCTCTGCTGTTGATGTGCTTGAAATAAATTACTTGGGACGTATTTCAGGGATCAAGTATAAAAGCCAGGTTTTGGGGCCTGAGATGTTACCTCCTTCCTGCAAATTAATTTGGCAACTCATTTGCCTTATTTTTAATCAAGTGAAGAGTTGTTTAGGGTTTGTTCTTGTCTGCATATAGAAAACAAAGTTAGAGTGTCTGTTTATAATCTTCTGACATCTTTGACCTCTTTTTTTCTTTTTGTTGCAGGCTGTGTAATAGCAGAACTCTTCACAGAAGGTGTACCCTTGTTTGATTTATCTCAGCTTTTGGCTTACAGAAATGGCCTCTTTTCCCCTGATCAAGTTCTAAACAAAATTGAAGATCGCAGTATCAGAGAACTGGTAAGGATGGACTACAGAATTGGAACCATCCATATGTTTTGTTTGTAGTTTACTTCACCTACTTCAGTGACAGATTGCTTGTCATTTGGGTTTGGGTTTTGGGGTTTTTTTTGTATTACAAATATCTAAACCTTTAATCTTTCTCTCCCACTCCCTTCTACTTCTGCCTTTCTCAAGGTCACTCAGATGATCCATCGAGAGCCAGATAAACGTTTAGCAGCTGAAGATTATTTGAAACAGCAACGTAACAATGCATTTCCCGAAATATTTTACACTTTCCTTCAGCCTTACATGGCCCAGTTTGCCAAGGAAACATTTGTGTCAGCAGACGAGCGTATATTGGTCATACGTAAAGATCTGGACAACATCATTCACAATCTCTGTGGGCACGATCGCACAGAGAAGGCCGAGGGAGAGACAAAAGAGAATGGGCTGGTTATTCTAGTGTCTATGATAACTTCCTGTTTACAGACTCTCAAATACTGTGATTCAAAACTGGCTGCTTTGGAACTGATTCTTCATTTAGCACCAAGATTAAGTGTAGAGATTCTTCTGGATCGTATTACTCCTTATCTATTACATTTCAGCAACGACTCTGTGCCCAGGGTGAGGGCAGAATCTGTGAGGACACTAACTAAAGTTCTTGCTCTCGTCAAAGAGGTGCCACGGAATGATATTAACATTTACCCAGAATACATTCTGCCAGGCATTGCACACTTGGCCCAGGATGAAGCCACCATCGTCAGACTTGCATATGCTGGTAAGAGAGCATCCAGTCAAAACTCCAAATTTTGAGCTTTTTTGTATTCCCTTAACTGTTTCTGTCAGTGAAACTCACCAGAAGTCTCAGAAGTGACTGCAGTTAAAGACACCTCTACTCACATTTCATTAGCTCTGATTGTTTACCTGAAATGTCCTGGTGAAACTGAATAAATACAAAACTAACTTAAAGCATCAGTGTGCTGCTGGGATGCAGAGTTGTTTTCCCATAAAATGAAATTTTGTATGCAGGGGCTGAAGTTAGATTATTTGCTGTGTAATAGACTGGCTTCTACCATAACAGATGTTTTCTTTATATGTTATTCAGATATATGAATTCTGCATGGTTCAGGAAGAGGCTTTGTAGTCATGCACATGTTCGCTATTTACTGTGTACCTTTATTTGCTATGATTAGCACATTTTCAGGTGTGTTGTTTTAGTTTTGACTTTTGGGTTTTTTTAGTTATAAATGTAGATTTCAGTTGAAAATGTCTCAGGTGATGTTTTTCTTTTGTTTACTAAGTAAACTGATAAAACTAGTTATTGAAGACTTTGTATACTTAAGGAATAGAACCAATTGCTTGTGGTCACTGTGATCAATTTAAATTTCAAATACATTGATGTGTTTAAAGGTAGTCTAACTTAGTTAACTTCTGTTACTATTGTACACTTTTGGAAGTGGTCAGACTGGTGACTTAAGAGGATTTGGTCTGGGCTGTGGACAGGCTCCATTGGCATGTTGCTGTTGTTTTGGATGACACTCAGAATGGCTGCTTAAATGAGACTTCTGCTTTGGTGTTATTGTTCCTGTGCCAGCAGTGGCCTGACCCGTACAATGCAGCTTGAGTTGCTTCAGCAGCTTCCAAATGGTGCAGAACGGTGCCAAATGGTCTGGATAGATAGGGTGACAAATGTTCTAAAAGTGGATTCCAGGGTAACAAGTTGTTATTCCCTAGGATACATGTCCTGGTGTGGTGGTTTGTTGTTATTTTGTTGCAGTCTAACATGCGGCAATGTTAGCTAATTCAGGCTATATGACCTTTAAATTCTCTCAAGTTATTTAGTCACTAAAGTGAGATTAGTGCGAGTTCTGGAAGAATTAAATTAGTCTTTGTTACACCTAATGTCAGTAGGATTTTTCCACTTGTTTACATGACAAAAGTACTATGTGATTTGATGTACTTGGTAGCTTTGCTGGGGGTCGACAGAAGTGGGTTGACCAGGGCATGCTGTGTAATTTTAGTCCTGTTTGCCCATCATGACTGGTGTTGCCTGTGGCTATGATCTCTCTTCAGGGGGATCATTAGACTGATGTAAATTGGCTAAGTAAAACAATTCTTAACCAAAGTGTTTTCCTTTGCAGAAAATATAGCATTGTTGGCAGAAACAGCTCTGAGATTTCTGGAGTTAGTACAGCTGAAAAATCTGAACATGGAAAATGAACCAAATGGTGAAGAAACAGATGAGACATCTCACCCTAGTGATAACTATGACACAGGTAATGTCACTTTTTGCCTGCTTGTAATAGCAGATCATGGGCCAAAGCTCCTCTCTCAAAGATTAGCCTTTATTATTATGTTTTGCCTTGACCAGTATCAAAGGGTGTGTGTTACAGCTTCATGCAGAGACAGACACCTCTGTTCTGAATGTTGTGAGAGAAAAAAAGTATATAAATGAGCATAATTTTCTTCTCCAGAAGTCCTCAAGGTATTTGACTGATGCTGGCTCCCTGGTTGCATATCCAGCTTCACTTCCAGCTTGTCTCGTTTATAAACAAGTCAGCTGCAAAAACATGCCTGTGTTCCAAATACTGCTTCTGTTGGAGTGGGAAGCATCTTTAACTTTGGAAAGCCTGTCAAATTCTAGCATAGTCATAGTGCTGTATTTTTCAGTCATTCTTCCTTTTCTCTCCCTATGCCTCACAGTTCTTGTCTTTTTGCCTGGCAAAATTAATGTGTAGATGCCATTTGGCAGTAACGCTACTGTAACTTTGTATTATAACTAGCACAGAGAATGAGTTAAAATCTTAAGGATGGATTTTCTTTTTCTTTCCCTACGGAAGGACAGATGGTAATAAGTGACCTGTGTGTCATCTCCAGAGCATTTTACTGTTGCATAAATTCCCAGAAGAATGCTGGGCAAGTCTTCTAAGCTGGGAAGAGTTTGTGGTTAAAAACTGTCATTTCTCTTCTGGGCTAAGTAGATCAATCTGTGACTAATCAGAGCTGGTAAACATCTTGCACATATTCCATTTGGGGAAAAGGCAATTATCTCTTAACTAGGTGCAGGATGATACTTTAAAATAAAACAGCAACGAACCTACTAAAACCAAATATAAAAGATCTCTTCAGGTTCCTTCAAGGCGTGGGGTGCTCAGAATTGCTGAGGAGTGAGAGAGAAATCTCCATCACGTGGGCTGTATTTCTAAGAAATGCTGTCCCCTATCCCTTGAGATAGTTTGGAGATGAAGGAAGTAACACAAGGAAGAAGGAAGCTTGAGTAGTTCTGTTCTTTTCACCCCTTTAGAAACCAAGCATGAGAAATTTGAGCCCAGGAGGCAGATTTTTCATGTGACTATTGGACAGGGTCATGTTAGAAAGCAAATTAGCTGGACTTCTGACTGCAGACAAATGATAATCACCCCTCAAAACTGGTGCAGCAGTAGGTAAAATTTTTGTGTTACTTGTTTAAAAGATCCTGCCTTGTACAGTTTTCAATAGTAGCCAGTGCATTAACAATCTGTTGTTTCCATTTAATATAAATATTTTTTTAATTGTGTCATGGAGTAGAAGCAATAGGGAAGGTCATGTTCAGATTTTTCACCAGTATTTTTAGGGTAGCTGCAGAAATGTAATGAAATTGGAAGCACTCACTTTTTCAAGTGTTCTTATATTCTTCTCTGTATGCTTAATGAAGTGAATCCATCTACCTAACTAATAGCATACTCTTGATCTATTGTTAGTTCAAAAATTTTGAAACTCATAGTCAAATAAACATATCAAACCAAAATTACCTCAAATCATTGTTTTTACTGTTGTAACATTGCTGCTGACTCGCTCTGTTGCTTCTTCACACCTGCATATCACCTATATTCATAAAATGAACAGAATCATCTTAGTGGAAGTTGCAACAAGTTTAGAATAAATTGATCTGGGTAAAAATGTCTCACATTTCTCTGCTCTTTGGTTTAGTCATCCCCTCATGCTTAGCCTGAAGTCTTTGGTAAGCCCTTGTTGGAACTGTTCAGGTTCTGTTGCATTGCCCATCTTACCAGGTCAGATATTCTTCAGGATGACCAGTCACTGTAACTCCTTTAGCAGCAGGTTGTACACATGCACATGCCGTTTCTCATCAGCCGAAATGTTCATCCTGTTGTCCCTTGCAGAGTTACAAGCCTTGCATGAAATGGTCCAGCAGAAAGTTGTGACTTTGCTAAGTGACCCAGAGAATATTGTGAAACAAACACTGATGGAAAATGGAATAACACGTCTGTGTGTCTTTTTTGGACGTCAAAAAGCCAACGATGTTCTTCTGTCTCATATGATCACTTTCTTAAATGACAAGAATGACTGGCATCTTCGAGGAGCTTTCTTTGACAGCATTGTTGGTGAGTGTTTGGTTTCAGCCAAACAGAGTAGAAAGAAAATAATGTAAATAAATTAACAGTTTCCAAGATATGGAAAACATAGGTCATATAGAAGTCCTTTCTTATAAAGATTTCTAGAATTTATAAGAAAAGACTATTCTGAATTATTGGGTGGAAATGTTTCTTTAGGGAGTGAAGATGAAACAATGTAAATAAAAATGTGTACTTCTTTTAGTCCAAATATTTAATTGATGAGACTGAGGTATTTAAGTCTAGGGTAGGTTAACATTAAAAAATTGGGATTTAAATCCTTTTTTTTTTTTCTTTGAGTCTCTGCTAAAGCCACTAACTTAAAAAGCTAAATTACGGCAAGTGAATACTAGGATTTCTACGAGCTTTCTAGTAGATGCATCACTTCACATGTGTACATGGTGCCATTAACTTCAGTAGGTCTGTTCATATGATGAAAGTTATGCAGTAGTATATGCTATATATATATTCCAAGTTATAACTGGAAAAGTTTTTTTAGTGCCTTAAAACCTCACCTAAAGATTCCTGTCACTTCAGAAATCTTAATAACAACTTCAAAAATCTTACCAATAATGACATCAGCTGTTACGTATACCTAATGCTCCATGTATGTTGAAAATTATTCCACATAACTTGCTGAAAGTCAGTGCTCAGGATTTGTGGGTGAAGAAAACTTTCCCAATTGCAGTACCTGAGGGTGAAAATGGTACTTCAGGTTCATGGCAAGAAAAACAATGAACTTCCAGCAGGGCCATTATCGTGGGTACACATTCCATTATGACTGGAAGCCACAAAATGCTGGCAAATCCTGCCAAGTGGCAATGTTGATAATTTATCAGAAATTGTTTAGAAGGAGCAACGGAGTAGCCAAAGCACAGGTCAGAGTGTCCTGGCTTCTTGCAAAAGACATATGAGGGAGTTAAGTGTAGAAGTGAAACCATGCAAGCTGATGTTTTTAACTCCTCTCCCAGTGTCCAAAACATCAACAGAAGAATTCAGATGACATTCTAAAACTCTATTTTTGTTTCACATAAAGCTTTTGCACGTCTTTAAAACTGAGCTCTCTAACTGATATTTAAGTGTGTGAGGCACTGCTGCCTGTGGCTGTGAGCAGCTGCCCTTCTGTAACAGTGGCACTGAGGGGACTTCTCTTATCTGTGTTGTTTCTCTCTTCTTCCTCCCTTCCTTTTAGCAACCGGTTGCAAAGTCTAGTATTAAGACATGAACAAGTATATTGATTATTACCTTATTAGATTAGGATTGATAAAGTTATTTTATGTTTACTCTCAATTCTGATGGGAAGACAGTTTTCTGGTGTTTATCAATCTGCTTTGGATTTTTATATGTTCTTTTTATGTTTCAGGTGTTGCTGCTTATGTTGGCTGGCAAAGCTCATCAATACTCAAACCTCTGCTTCAGCAAGGTCTCAGTGATGCTGAAGAATTTGTCATTTATAAAGCCCTCAATGCTCTTACTTGTATGTGCCAGCTGGGGCTCTTGCAAAAGCCCCATATTTATGAGTTTGCTTGTGACATTGGTAAGTTGGAATACTGGGGAATACCCTGTTTTCCTAGTAAAGAAAAAAATCTCAGTACTACATAAAGCTACACTGTCAGATTAGATGTCCAGAATACAAACCTATGGTACTCTTTTGGAATCTAAACAAAATTGTGGTAAGGAGCTACTGCTAGTTGAACCATGTTAGTGCTCAGAGCTCTGAAATAATAATTTTGGTGGAACAAATTGGAAGCATCTTCTCTGATTTTATATAGGGCAGCAGCAAGCAATACTCAGTCCAAAAACATTCTGCCTTAAGATCTTCCCTTGTTCTACATGCCAGCCTGCTATAAAGAAGAAATTCTGATTGCTTCTGGTAGTCCATCAGGCATATAACTTGCAAACTCTTATGCCTTGGCTTTTGAAGATGACAGAAACCAGACAATCATGATCCTTTCTTATCCTGCTTCTAATACCGTAAAGACCCATTAACTTAATATACCCTTGATTGTAGAGTTGGTCTCTCCTTCCTTATCAGACTCATCAATTTAATCTAGATGAGCCCAAGATTTATGAGCTATTTATGGGGGGAAAAAAACCAAACAAATGATCTTTTGAGATGTAGTCTGTGTCTTCTTAATATTACCGTTTTTCAATGCACTCAGAATCTGGGGCAGATGATCTGTGATTATATCTCATGACTAGATACAGTGCCTTGACAACAACTTCTTAAAGCCCACGCCATTGAGAGGGATTTCTGAGTCTCATAATATTAGAGTATAAGTAGTGACTCTTCAAGGAAGAGAGGGAAAGCAGGAAGGAATAAAGTATTTGCTTAAAAAGAAAAAAATAAATCGCTGGTATTAGGATTCTCTGTAATTGCCTAGAATATGGTTAAGATTTATTTCTGGATTAGTCTACATTGCAAATCTGTAGTTGATAATTAGGAATTGAAATGAACAAATAGGGAAAATATGCTTTTTGGCAAGAGTAAGGAAGTTGAGCAGTATGAGCACAGTGAAATCCATGAAATAATTTCCTCTGTATGAATGTTTTAACCTTGGTGCTCTGGAGGAGAGAAGGCTCTGGGTGAGAGTAATTCTAGCTGAAGGAAATTACATCACAGGCTGCCATATGCAGGATGATCTCTCTCCTATATGAATGATATATTTTAACAGCCTATTTTTCTTTCAGCACCATTCCTGTGTCACCCTAATCTTTGGATATGTTATGGTGCAGTTGGATTTATCACTGTGGTAGCACAGTATTTGAATATTGCTGATGTCTACTGCAAGCTAATGCCATACCTCCATCCTTTTATCACACAACCAATAATACAGGTAATACTTCAAATAATATGATGGGAATATGTCTTGACTAGCCATGAATCTTAAGTTTGTCTTGGCCATGGCCCTGACTGTAAGAATATTAGATTACTTTTCTTTCAATTAAGGTTACAGGCAATTATAGATTTTTGATCTCTACTGGCAGATTGATCAAATGGCCTTTGCTTTCCATGTTTTAAAGCCTGTTGTCTCAAATTTGTTGCAAAATGCAAAACATTTTATAAAGCCTAAAATCAACAGGTATGGTTTTGGTTCAAACCTTTTCTGCCTTGTTTATAATAAACTCTTGCAATATCATGCTATTTTATAGGAGTCTAAAAAGCATGAAAAGTTGGCTGTGAAACAAGTGGGTTTATGTTCTATGCTTTCATCTACAAGACCAGTCTGTTAGGTAGTGAATACTGTGCTTGTGATTTCACCAGCACCACTCCTGTGTTTCCATGCTTTGCCAAGGGTCAGGGCAAAATGCTCAGCATGAATGAATTAGGCCATTTCATATCAGTGCATGTCCAGGCTTGACCTGCATGATGTTGGTAACGTGATCATATGGGCATCTTTGCATTACAACTTCAGGACCTGTAGACTGCACCTCTCAGGTGTTTAAATTTATAAGAAATAGTGGGATTACATACATTGAGAAATATATCCTGTGTTTAACATTTTGTTGTAAACCTTGCAGATGGGAACTTCTCTATAATAACATTTTTCCTTATTTACATGTTATTTGTGCTGTGTTTTAGGCATTGATTGATAAATTTGTCTTGCTCACTTCCTGTGTCATTTTAGACTATAAATCTTTTCTTTGCTATGCAACACTGTATTTAGCAAGCAAGTAGTGGGTAACATTAAGTTAATAAAGTCCTTGCTCTGGACTAATTTTGAAGTTGTTTTTCATGTAGACACTAAGCTGTGAGAAGCACATTATAGGAATGAGGGAAAGAGAAGGGAGAAAGTCTGATATGACCAACACAGATCTTCTTTTCAAGAAAGGAGACGAGTTGAATCTAGGTGGTTTGTACAGTTTATATGGATATAATCATGTTGACTGGTCTGTTGTTTTGAATTGGCAGGTAGACAAAGAAATAGTCCTGTTAAGTGTACTTAAGGAGCCTGTCAGCCGTTCCATATTTGATTATGTCTTAAGATCAAAGGATATCACGAGCCTCTTCCGACACCTTCACTTACGTCAAAAGAAGAGAAGTGGAGCTCTCTCTGAGTGCCCACCCCCAGAGGATCCTGCCATTGCACAGCTCTTGAAGAAGCTTCTTTCACAAGTAATTGGTTTTTATTTGTACTTTGAAAGTCAGGCTTGAGATTCTTGGGCTCTGTAACGCCTCTACAAATGCTGACCTTGCAGTTGCTGCTGTAACGGACTCCCAGTCTGAGGTTCTGATCCTACAAGCCAATAACTTTGCTGATTTCAGTGTATGCTTGTGGGATAACTTGTTCAGAACTTAAAGATTTTTAAGAGATCTGCCAGATATAGGGCAAATACAACCTAAGTCTTTGAAAAATGGCTGTAAATCTCAAACTTCTGATGCATCTGTGATGTGGCAGCATTGCAGAGCATTGCTGTGCTGGATAAAGGAGTATGTATTTGTCAAAGTGCTAGCTAGATATGTGGTGCCAAAAGCAAATGGAGGTGAAAAGTCTTGTGGCTTGTGTGTGAAGAGGGGAACATAAAGAATAGGAAGGAAGAGGACTGTAGCTGGGTGGGGGCTTTTTCCCTCTATGGCATGTGGGCTGTAAGCATGGTGTAGGTGTCAGCTAAGGAGATTGCACCAGATAGTGATCCACCATTAAATTCTGTTCTGCCCTTTCACTATTCCTAGCCCCATTCCTTAGGGAGAAAGATATTCTCACGCTACAGCAGCTTACCTTATGTTTTGTATG
Organism: Pardalotus punctatus; assembly: GCA_013400915.1. Classification (NCBI taxonomy): domain Eukaryota; kingdom Metazoa; phylum Chordata; class Aves; order Passeriformes; family Pardalotidae; genus Pardalotus; species Pardalotus punctatus. Next base: position 58,123 of record VZTX01016169.1, read on the forward strand.
AGCAGTAGACCAATGCTTTGAATTCTGGGGATGTGCTCCCTCCTACTGCTTCTGAGCCAGTCATTAATTTTACTGCTTCTTAAATCTTCATGCCTTGGTGCATGTTATTGTTAAAAGTGAGTAATACTACATTTTCTTTTATTCTGTAGGGGATGACTGAGGAGGAAGAAGACAAACTGTTAGCACTGAAGGACTTTATGTTAAAGTCTAATAAAGCTAAAGCCAATATAGTGGATCAGAGCCACCTGCATGACAGCAGTCAGAAAGGGGTGATTGACTTGTCAGCTCTGGGAATAACTGGGAGACAAGTGGATCTTGTTAAAACAAAGCAGGAGTCTGATGACAAACGTGGTAAGTATATTTTGTGATCTATATAGATGAAGTATAGCCTTTCTTTCCAGGTGTTCTCAGTAAATCAGCCTACATGACTATCACCATCTTCACTGAGTTTGCACTAGGAAAATTACTGCTTCTGTTTGAAATGTGAGGTGGTGGAATGTTCTCTGATCATTGGAATATGGGGATTATTTTTCCCCTGAGAATGTTTTAAATTATTTTGACTGCATGTGCAGCAGTTCAGCTGGTTGTGACAAACAGGACTCTAGTGACTCATGGCAGCAGTGTAAATGCTAAAGGCTACATTTCTGCTCTCTCTGTTTCCTCTCAACAAGTGCTAAGCTCTTTAACTGTGAAAATCCTGGGTGTTTTCTTGAGGTAACATGGAAAAAAACTGAAAACTCCTCAGGCTGGCAATGAGGAGTTGCCAACAGTTGCTCACCCAAGTACCCACTTTTGGCCTTGGGGTTCTTCAGCTTCTCATCCACACCATTTTACTTTTTTGCCTGCTCCTTCTTCAGCTCAAAAGAACCTCTTACATTTCCTTGTTCAGAATTGAAATCCACTTGCTTCTAATTATTCCAGTTCTCTGTATGCTCAAAATTCTTCTTTACCAGACAGTTTCAGCTTCCTCTTTACTCTCTTAAGCTTGTAATTGCCTCCTCTATTACATCACTGGTAGGCTCTGTGGTTTTGCATATAGAAATAAAGAAATATCTGTAAAGCCTATGGCTACTACCATCTCATTTCCAGAATTAGGGTGTTTTATGTATAATTTTAAAGGAAAGTACAGAAGTATAGGGTTTTTCTTTTTTTTTGCATCCTTGAATCCGGAGTCAACTTGATTTAAAACTTAGTGTATATGAAGTCTACATTTGGACTAATTTGTTTCACCCAAAACTGTTACCCTCAAAGTCTTCATGCCTTTAACTTTTCTTCACTGAGTTTGTCCAAATTTAATTTGTCCCATATTTTTATTTTTCTGTCTGTATTTTACAGTTCTAAGTGACTCTAAAGAAATGCTAAAAATAAATAAATTCCATATTTAGAGAGATAACGTAGTTGAATATACAGGGTATGTTGCAATTGAGATGGAAAACTGATAGTATTTGAAACTAGCAATGATTTGCATACTGTGCTGTTACAAATTTATTCTTGATGTCTCTGCTCATTGCAGGGTGGTTGGGCTAAATTACCTTTCAAGGTCCCTTCCAACCCAAAGCCTTCTATGATTCTATAAGAAAAATCTTTCATATGGTGAAGTCTAATCCTGCAGCCTTCTAGGTGTAAGCTTTCCCTCTAGTGAAATGATTTATTGCATGAGTCAGCTGTAGGATTAAGAAGATGTGAGCACGCATGGGAGTTGCTTTGTTTGGTTGCCCTCATAAGTGCCTGTCAGCTGACCTCAGCAACATAGCAGTAGGGTTTTCTCTGTACTTAAATCTGGCATGTAAACATTTGACTTCCGTGTGGTCTCAAAGTAATGACAATCCTGAATGAATATCATCATGATAACGTTGGGGAGTGTTTCCTTTTTCTTCTCTCACCTCCTCCCTCCCTCCAAACTACTCATAGCTAGAAAGCATGTAAAGCAAGATTCAAATGTAAATGAAGAATGGAAAAGCATGTTTGGGTCCCTGGAACCAACAAACATCTCCCAGCCAATATCCAAAGGACATGGGCAAACTACTGATCCTGAAGCCATCCAAGCTGGGAAACCACTTCGTTCAGAGTCCTCAGCTGGCATTTGTGCCACTTTGTCATCCTCTCCACAGGTATACCTGAAAAATACTATGTTTTCCTCTTTAAATTGAAATAATTCAATTGTTTTAAAGTCAAGTGGGACTGTAGGGATGTGACGTTCTTGTTTTGTTTGGAAATTATTTGACACTGGTCTTGCTATTGTCTGGTGTCTTCTTCAGCAGAGTTGCTGACTTTCAAGTTCTTATTTTTAAAATAGAAACTGAGAGAGGATTGAAGTAAATGTAGTCCTTTGAACAGAGGAGCTTTACTAACAAATAGATACTTTGCACAAAGAGATGGGGCTTTGTGGATTAGACATTTATTAGGTAAGCTTTTCTGGCAGGGAAGACTTTTGCTCAAATTGCATGCCCTGATACATGTTGTGAGGAAGAGATATCATGATTTTAACTTGGAAATTGGAGCTGCATTTAGACATCCTGTACCTGTAATACTTAGTACTGGCTAGAGAAGGATTGGCAGGGAGCTCTGCAGGCCATGGAGGCATCTCTTGACACTGAACACTGTTTTCTGTTTGGTTTCTAGTTGGTGATTAATTTCTGCTAGCTTTAAATTAGTGTGTCTACTCTGAACTATGCGGGAAACACTTCATACTTTTGTTTTTAAAGCTCAATGTAAACAAATTTGAGAGCTTACCTGTAATTCTGTCAGTCTTGAGAGCAATAACTGCCTGTGTAATAATCACATTAAGAGGTGTGCACAGCACATTATAGTTCCTTCAGATAGCATACAGGATGGGATAGGCAAACAGGGTAGAATAAGAGAATGGTTAATCTTTTATATAAATAATAATTTTTGCTATTTTTAATTGTCTTCATGGAAGCGTTATTTTTGTTATGCTAATTCATTGCTAATTGACTCAATAAAATAAATTTTTCTGTTTATATTTCATGTGTGTGACCCAGAAATCTTAAGAGCCAGATTTATCTGGGTGTAGAAGGTAAGGCATATATTTTTAAGTGCTGATCTCTTGCAGGCATCTGATGGAGCAGTTATCCAGCCCAGGAAACCTACCCTGCAGGCCCTGAGCAGCACAGCATCCCCATCCGTACACCAGCTGCGCATCACCACCTGCAAAACTGAACTGCAGCAGCTCATCCAGCAGAAGAGAGAGCAGTGTAATGCAGAGAGACTTGCTAAACAGATGATGGAGAATGCTGAGTGGGAGAGCAAGCCCCCACCTCCAGGTACATCACAGGTCACTGAGGTTATTAGATAAAAAATTACATATATATATATATATATATATATATTTGGAGTCAAGATATCATCCTTGCATGGCAAAAATGCAAAGGATGAGGAAAAGAATAAATCATTCATTTAGAAAATGTGTTTACTATGCAGAAGACCTATAACCTGTTGTCTAACTTAGACTTGAGCAAGTAAGCTTTTGCCTTTAATATTTAAAATGCCTTAACACTGTTTTCAGTGCTGTCTGTGCTTTGCAGCTGTAATGTCTGCATCTGGATATAGCTGTTGGATCTAGGGGGATTTGCATATTCCTAACTAGGTTGTTGTTTTGCTTTTCCCTGTAGGATGGCGTCCCAAAGGGTTGTTGGTAGCCCACCTTCATGAGCACAAGTCTGCAGTGAATCGCATTCGGGTCTCTGACGAGCACTCCATTTTTGCCACTTGTTCAAATGATGGCACAGTGAAGGTCTGGAACAGCCAAAAAATGGAAGGGAAAACCACTACAACGAGGTAGCTTTAAAATCTGTGGTATTTGGGGCTGCAGTTTTAGAGTAAAAAGTAAAGCAGAGCAGGGAGCAAAATATGAATCACTTGTGGGTGTGCTGGAAATATCAATAAGGAGATATATTGGTGTTCCTCTTGGCTTGCATCTATAATATTAGATTGCTGTTTCAATTAGTTAATAAAAGAAAAAATGCGAAGGGACCTCTTTGTAGCCATAATAATTATAGGCTTTTTGATTTCATTTCTGTACATATATAAATATATGCTGGTGTTGTTGTTTAAAGCCAACACTGACTTTGTTGCTTTCTGATCTTGGAACAGCTAGAAAATGCTATTTTCAGAGTTCTCTCAAGAGCCATTGGTTTTAAGTAGGTGTTTAAGAGAAGAAATTTTTTTTTAAGTGCCACCAAAAATAACCTCTTTTTTTCTCTCCTCCTATTTCTCTCTGTACTGTTTAGATCAATTTTGACATATTCTCGGATTGGAGGACATGTAAAGACACTTACATTTTGCCAAGGCTCACATTACTTGGCTATAGCTTCTGATAATGGTGCCATCCAGCTTCTTGGTATTGAAGCTTCAAAGCTCCCTAAGTCTCCTAAAATTCACCCAATACAAAGCAGGTATGTACTTAGAGCAATTAAATCTCACTACACACAGAGCTCAAGCTGTTAGTATATTCCTTAGATAGATCCTTTAATTTGTTCTAGGCTTCCTGCTGGCTGAGCCCAGGCTGTACTGGAAGGCTGTAATCCATGTTCTTATACTGCTTCATAAAGAAAGGTTTAAAGGCAGCTGTGCAGAGCTGACCATTCTTAGCTGTAGGATATTTGTACCTCTTGTGTCACTGAACACCTTATGAGCTTGAAACACCCATTCTGAATAGTTCTCAATTGTTTTATTTATGCACTGGGATTGGCTAGTTCCTTTGTTACAATCTTCATACTTATTTTCAAGTGATTTTCAAAGTTTTTTGGCAGGTCATCATGCAAATGTTTACAGATGTACAGAATGTGATTTGGCCTCAGACCTGCAATTTTTCCTCCCAGGGTCTTAATGGTGGTAGAGATATGGGTAATGGGATACTATTTAGAGGAGCCTTTGGGCTTGGTTCAGCTCCTCCTTACCTCTGTGTGAGCAGTGTTTGAGTATTTGGCACTGATGCTACAGCTTAATCTTCCAGTGTGGGTGAGAGTTTTGTCCAGGCCTCAGAATGTACTCACAGTACTGCAGATGGGGTCTTACAAGAGTGGAGCAGAGGGGTAGAACCACCTCCCACAACCTGCTGCCCACACTTTTGATTCTTCTGTTGTGGGTGGGTGGCTTTTTTGGCTGTGAGCACACATTGCTGGATCATGCTGAGCTTCTCATCAACCAACACCCCCAAGTCTTTCTGCTCAGGGCTGTGCTCAGTGTATTCTCAGCCCAGTCTGTATCTGTGCTTGGGAGTACCCTGACCGAGGTGCAGGACTGAGAGGCCCAGAGCACCGAGCTGTGTTTATGTTTGTTAAGAGCTGCTAACAGCCTTGCATGTCCCATCAACAGAGATTTGAGAGAACATAAGCATCCGTTGTACTAAAACCAGAAAGTTGTTTCTGGCAGATGCCTTGAGAAGTGGCATGAAGAGGAAAAAGCTGCTCAGCATAGGCTATTGCAAGGAGTCTTAAACTTGGCAGGAGTCATACCTGTTTCTAAATTAGTTTGTTCTTTTAACCCAGGTCTTTAGATCTGAAGGATGATGGCTGTGTGGTAGATATGCATCACTTCAACTCAGGAGCCCAGTCAGTACTGGCTTACGGTACAGTTAATGGTTCTCTGGTTGGATGGGATTTGCGATCTAGCAGCAATGCCTGGACGCTGAAACACGATTTGAAGTTAGGCCTCATAACTTCATTTGCTGTGGACATACACCAATGCTGGCTGTGTATTGGTAAGCCTGTGTTTCTTGTTAGTTTCTCTCTCTTCCCTGTCCCACTCTTCCTTATGGTTTTCTCTTACAGTAATATAGCTCAAGCTTTTGCTTGATCTGATTTTACTAGCCTATGTTCTTCTCAAACAAGAGGAGAGAAATACCTTCTCATCTATTTTTGGGAAGCATTCTGCCTGCTAAGAACTTAAGGCTGAAGGCCATCTCTCTAGGAACAGAGCACAAAGATATGGACAAAAACTTGTATATTTATCCCTCTGACTAAGGGGAGCTTTTTCTCACCAGGAACGAGCAATGGTACCATGGCGTGCTGGGACATGAGGTTTCAGTTACCTATCTCCAGCCACTCTCATCCTTCCAAGGCCCGGATCAGACGCCTGCTCATGCATCCTGTCTATCAGTCCTGGGTAATTGCAGGTAAAAAATGTCTTAAACTTACCTCACAATTGCCAGAGGTTGTGATTAAAGCAGCTTTTGTTTCAGATTCTGCTTCAAGCCATGGTAGGGAGTTGGAAAGAAAAAAGGTAGTATTTAGCCGTTGCGAAAATGACAGACAGCCTTTACAATTCTCATCTTCTGAGCATTGCAACTGTCATGAGGGACCCTCCCTGTGTGCTGTTTACCCCACCCCTTTTTAAGGACAAAGTGTTATCAATAATAAAACTCAAAGTCATGACATACATTGAAGTTTATGGGAAATCTGCCACCACCTTTTGTAGAGCAGAGACTGAAAGTTGCCTCATTTCAATTCCCCCTTGAATCTAACCCAGCTGTGTCATGGGTTAGAACTTTTGGAAATCTCCAGGGTTCCTCATCTAATATGCTTACAGCTGTTTCATCCTCACTGCATGTGGCGCTGTCATAGACTTTTAGATGTTTGTGTCAGGAACACATTCTGAAATGGACAAGTAGCTTAAACTAATCCTACAATAACAAAATTTATTAAGTTGCTGTAAAATGAGAGTAACTAGAGTTTCATATTTTACTTGCTTCTTAGGCTTCACTTCCTATTTTGAGTTATTAACCACCCTGGGAGATAAAACAAATTTCTTCAAAAAACATACAAATAAATCCAGCTTCACTGTGTTTTCTAGTTTGTTTCCTCCCTGCTAAAGACGAAATGAGTGTCAGAGTTCATAATTTTGGATTATTAGTAAAAAGTCCTTGCCTGCTAGGTTCCTGCCAGGCTTGTAAACAATCCTTTGAACAGAATTCTTTATCTGTCCACATGTAGCTTCATTGTAGCTACTGAACTCTGTAACTTCAGGTTGTTTTCTTACCTTTATAAGTATCATAAGTATTCTCCAAAGTTCCTAATGCTCATGCTGTACAAACCATCTATCCTTCTGAAAAAAGGATGAGAAGTTATCTAGGGAGGAAAATGAGGGTTTAATACATTTTTTTAAAGGGTTGGGGGTTAAATCGGGTTTCCTTTAAACTCTTTTAAATTAGGCACCTTTAATTATAGTGAAGCTGCTTCCAAGCAGTAAAACCAAACTGCTAAAGCAAGACTAGCACACATGCTGCAGGGAGAAAACAGAGAGTGTCTCTATGTCATACCCTCTATGTGATGTCAGTAGAGCAAATAGCAAGAGCCAGCCAAACTGTTTTGTACTTTTTGCATTGGCTTTATCTTTCCTTTAGCTGTTCAAGGCAATAATGAAGTCTCCATGTGGGATATGGAAACTGGTGATCGACGGTTCACTCTGTGGGCCAGCAGTGCACCACCTCTTTCTGAACTGCAGGTCTGGTCTTCTTCTTTTCCAATTTCTGTTATGTAGCCAGGGTTAGAACAACCTTAGACCCTATGCTGTGCATCGGTACAGTTACCTGCCTCTATGGCTATGCCAGTTTGGCAAAAGGAACTTGCCCTGAGATTTATTTTGGCTCCATAATTGTTTTACTTGTCAGAATTTAATCCCCTTTGTTAAAGAGCAGTGTGGCCTGAATCTTCATTGGTACCTTCCACTGTCTATGGAATGTACTTGTAACACTCACTTTTATACTTACTCATGTTCTTCGAAAACTGGTGATCTGGTCAAGCCTGTAAAGATTATGAGAAAGCCAAAATTCATGGTGTGGCATCTTGTACTTATTTTTACTTGCTCTTCCTGGGACTACGCGTATTTCTGTAAGCGTCTGGTCTTTTACACAGTCTTTCTGTAATATAATGGCACTACCACACTTAACTGCTGGTTTCAAGCATGAACTGGCTCTTCTTCAGGAGTTAATTGGGGAAGGAGCAGTCTGGAATATCATTCTTAAATCACAAATACAGAGACAAAAATATCCGCAGCTGCTTCTGTAAATGTTGTAAATGCATATCAGGAATCTACTTAAACTTAAATTTCTGCGTACTACAGAGATTATAGGTTGAGTTCATTTCAGTCATACCCTTTTGACACGGAGCTCTGTGATCTAACCTAGTTTACTATTGTATATCTGTCCCTTAATGCCTTCATAGCCTAAAAAGTAGCCTAAGTATCCGTGTGCTTTTCAGTTGGATTTGCCTGCCTGATTCCTTTAGAAATAATCTCTCTCATTTGCCATCATTGAGAATATAGTTTCCGAGATTCCAAAAAAGGCATTATTGAGAGTTAAATCAGTTGCGTTGCTCTGTAAAATTTAAGGAACCAATTTACATTAATATATTAAGATGTAGCCCATTAAAGTGACTTGGCATTTGCCAGAAAAATCTGAAAATTGGGTGGATGTATGTGGCAAGGAATGCATTCCCTTTCTGAAGCTATTGGTGATAAATTGTTTTTATATATCCCTTTTTCCTGCTAGCCTTCTCCTCACAGCATCCACGGAATATACTGTAGCCCGGCTTCTGGTAATCCCATATTACTGACAGCAGGCTCAGACATGAAAATAAGGTAATAAAATTAAAAATCTTTCTTGTTTGTAACCCTCCCCTCCACCCCTGCTAGTGTACTAAATTTTTTCAAACATTGCCTAATCTCTAAGAAGCCAAAACAATAGTGCTGAACGTGTGTTCATTAGTAAACATCAGCGAGCTGAGGAAATTCTTCTCAGCAAAGGTACTGCAGAATTTGGTGCTTCTCTGAAACACATGTATTCTTCTGTAAAATTCTTGATGGGCTGCTTGACAAAATACTAAACAGTAACTCGTGTGAGCTTGATATGAGTGTAGATTTTTCTGTATCACTTTCTTCCACTAAGTGTAGGTAGCAGATAGTATTTGTGCCCACTCATCTTAATCATAAAAGCAAGACCACTTTTAAGCAGCTGTTTTAGGCTGGTAAAATTGAACATCTCACCTTGATTTTGCTTCTTCATATTTAGGTTTTGGGATCTAGCCTACCCTGAGAGATCATATGTTGTTGCTGGAAGTTCTAATTGCCCGTCTGTTTCCTACTACAGGAAGATAATTGAGGGCACAGAAGTGGTTCAGGTATTTTGCTTTGTTTGATAGACATCGATTCTGCTTGCCTCTTGGATGGCCCTATGGATTATATTCATTGCATGATGTCTTTGATTATAACTCCCTCACTCTTACTTTGTGTGGATGGTGTTAGCATTGCATTTTCAGGCAGCTGGGAAGAAGTTACTTTAAAAGAGAAACATCATTTGTTTTTGACAGAATCAGACTCACCAAACTCTACTTACATGCAGAAGCCAGAGTCATATGTTTCTTTTGGGATATTGAAATCTAGACTTTTAACACTTTTGGCTTTCATCAGTGTTTGGAATGTCTTTTGAGTAGGATCTTAGCAAGGCAAGGGGGGATGTACTGGCACCAGGGTAATACAGTAGCCAAATGCTGTATTTTTATTACATCTTTCAGAGTGACTTTTGGAACTGGCAGTGTTTTTAGTTGTTAAATAGCACAATGTTTTGTTTCAGTTCCACAAATTGAGTTCTACTTCAAAGGTGACTACAAAAAGTCAGTAGGGGTCTACCCAATGCACTGTGTTATTTTAGTGTTTCTTCTGAAGTTCTTAAACAATTATATTTATGCTATTGAACCAGTTTTTATAAAAACCTTGGGGAGCCAAGATGTATGTGTTCCTATAACTTATTTACCCGTGTATTGGAATATCAAATGTTAGTGTCATTGAAATAAATATGAGGAAAAAAACATTGTTTCCCTAATCAAAGAGTAATGTCACTTCAGATTAAAACTTTGGTTCTGTGTGATGGAGAGAAATGAACCAAGGAGTAATCCTGAGCTGTCAAAGGGTTTGAGGTTGTATGGTTGGGTATTTTTGTTTGATAGTTTGTTTGTTTGTTTGTTTGTTTGTTTGAAGAGGTTTTGTGGTCTTCTTATACTGACAACCTAATATAGGTGACAGTTTCTCCTTGCAAATGCTCACCCTTCTGTATTTACACTTTGTTTTTATCACTTTGCTTCTATGCAGGAAATTCAGAACAAACAAAAGCTGGGGCCCACCGATGAGACCCCTCGGAAGGGTCCAGAGTCTCTCCCAGTTGGACATCATGATATTATCACAGATATCGCAACTTTCCAGACCACGCAAGGGTTTATAGTAACTGCATCAAGGGATGGGATTGTTAAAGTATGGAAATAAAAGTTGTACTAATATATAGTATGTAAATATTTGTAATAAAGAAATAGTGTTATAATGAAGTTTTCAAGGACTATTTCCAGTTAATGGAATGGAATGAACTTTAAAAATTATAAAAGTGATGATAAAATCAGTTAGTTACCTGTACCCTACCACCCTGTTAGCACTTCCTAATCACTTATATTAAAGGTTTTTGGTATCCATAACATTTCCTTGAGATACCAAGGCATCTATGAAGAAATCACTTAGCCTGGTTTTGACTACATTGTTCTTCAAGAATCTTTCAGAAAGTTATTTAAGGACATCCCACATGACACATTCTAAATGTGCACAAAGTAAAGAGCTGGTGTCTTAACTGCTCCTGTGTTGAATCTGAGAAATAAGAACCAGTGCACTAATGTCCCTGTACGTTCTAATAACTATAATAAAGTCCACTTGAGCTTCCCTCTTTGGTACTTGGGTTTCTTTACATCCATGGTTCCTCTACAGTGATTCTGCAGTCTCAGCTGCCAGAGCCCTTGGGCTGTTAATTGTCATTTGAGATCAGCTTAGCCTTGTATCAAATCCTCAACTGTCCTTTGATAGTTGTGTCCTTGATCTTCAACTGTGCTTTGCATCCAGCTTGCTTTAAATTTGAGTCTAAGGCTAAGATCTGCTGTCCTGGGAACCTATAGTAACACCACCAGGATGGTGTTCTCTCTCATTCAGTATGGATGTCAAAAATAGCCAAAACATGGCTTTCAACCGGAAGTATTTTTCTGTTATGAAGTGTTCATGTGAGAGGCAGTTCTAAATGTCAGACAGGGGTAGTAAACATTTCTCACCACTCTTCCACTGTCTGATCCAGTTTTTCAGATTTCCAAATCCTTTTCAGTCTTAAGCTTTACTAAATTATTCCTTACCTGCAGTTCCAGATTCTGCTTCTCCCCCTTAAACAAATGATTCACCCATTCACCCCCTCTCCATGGATGGACTCAGAAGGTCACTGATAACAAACAGCATTAATTTGAGATGTGTTTCTTGTGTGTAGCTGGAAAAAAATGGAAGCCTACTTCTCTACAGAGTATCTGATGGAATCAGGGAATGGTCTTAACTTGTGAACTGGGTTTTCTGAAGAGTCAACATGTAAAATAATGACTTGTTTAAAAAGTCTCAGAATTCGCTGGAAAAAGACTCTGCCTGCTTTTCATTAGGGAGTGTATTACTTAGATAATTTAGTGTAGTAGGTAGACATTGCCCCAAGTGTAACAAGTTCAAAAGAGGAAGCGAGCTCAAGAACAGTGTGACATTGCTTTGTAGACCTTACCATTTCTGCTCCCTGTTATGCTGGAAAAAATAGAGAAGCTGGTGCTATCCCTTCATATTGAATGAATTCAGAAATAAGGTAGGTTTTCTCAGTCCACTTGTATGGCAGAGCAGCAAGGAAGAAGGTGGTAAAACAAGCTTGTTGCTGTAACCATTTGGTGTGCAGCTCTAAACAGGTCCTTATACACCTGGTGAAGGGAATCACTTCTTTGGCTGCATTGCTTCATTAATGGTTTTGCCCATTGACCTAACAGTTTGATGGAAAAAGCAGATCAGGTTTCATTTTCAGGTGTTGTAATCCACTGACACCATATGAAGCTCGTAAGAGATTTTAAGTAGAATGAAACATACAGCTCTCTTGAATGGTGGGTATAGTATTGAAAAGAATTTGCAATATAAACATATCTCCACAATGTTAAAGTAAGTTCTGGTGATGATTAAAAGGTCATAAACCAGAGTAAGCAATGAACCATTATAACCAGTAAACTATGTCTGAATGAGGCTTTTGCCCATATATAGTAATGTTGTAGAGAAGAAAAATAAGAATGTGAGTTTTTTACAAGAAATCTCATTGGGCTTCACTCGGACCACTTGTAGGGAAATGAGCTTTGGCCCAGCCTTGATAAATGTCAGTAATGTCAAGCAACATAACCGTTACAGTCTCAGTAGTTCCTCTATCTGTGATATTATAATACATCTTCGTTGATTCTTTTTACTCTTAGTGTTTATAAACAGTTCAGAATAATTTTGCATAAGAGATGTCAGACTGTTAATAATGTCTAGATCAAATATGAAGGGGTTTTTTTAATATATTTTAGGTAATATAGACATTGTTGATTTGAATACCAGTTGTAATTGAATTTATGTAAGTGAGCTACTAGAATCACAGAATCAATTAGGTTGGAAAAGACCTCCGAGATCAAGTCCAACATTTGAAAAATCACCACTTTGTCAACCAGACCATGGCACTGAGTGCCACATCCAGTCTTTCCTTAAACACCACCTCCCTGGGCAGCCCATTCCAATGTTTAATCATCCTTTTTGTGAAGAAATTCCTTGTAATGTCCAGCCTCGACCTCCCCACGTGCAGCTAGAGACTATATCCTAGAGCTACCAGAGCTGATAGCAGGTTGGAACAGTTCAGTTCTTCTAGAGAAAACTGTCTCTGCATATCTTTGTAGAAAAGTATTATGTGCCAATACGTATTCTAATACAGTCTTCTGCTCAGTTTCAACCTTATTTGGTAATCTCTGTGAGTCATATATTTGGGGTTTCATTGTATACAATTTTTTACCTAACAAATTCTGATCCAAACCCCACACTATGCACCCATTTAATCTTGGGTTATAATGGTTTAATCTTAATTAACCCATGTTTACCCAGTCACATCTAGGAGGAATATATTCCCGAAGTTTATAAATTATATTTTAAAATACAGCATTCTCACCAGATGTTAACATGGGTGCTTTCATTGAAAGCATGGATACCAAATGGAATAGAAAGCAGTAATGTGGAATTACTCCATGGGAGCAGAGCTCAAGGTTGGAATGGAGTAAAAGTCAGAAATACTCACCTGGTGAGGAATGATGAATCCCTTCAGGGCTCAGCACAGCCAGCAATTCAAGGAAGTAATCCAAATTATGAGATAGTCAGAGGACACAGGGATTTACACAATCCTTTAAGAAGTGGCAGGAAGTTGTTAAAGACATGTCTTGTGAAAATACCTTATAAATGTCTGATTTGCTGCGCTTCAGGACTGCAGTATTTAATATGATATTTGTGGTGGGATCTGGCTGAAATACATAGCTCTTTCTTCTGTTAGGACCTTGCATCATTCACTTGAAAAAGTTTCTGGCAGCATCCTCACTGCATTGCCAATATTATGCCCACTTGAGGATCTCAGGTAGTTCAGGTTTTTATGACCTCTGAGGTGTTTATTGCTGTTGCAGAACTCTGAGAACGAGATCAGGCTGTGGACAGCCAAGGTGTAGCAGTCTGACTGGCTCCTACAGGGAAGTAATTGTGTCTGGTTTAGGTGGCATTGTCTATTACAGTTATAATTTCTTCCGTTATTTCAAATATTTGAGGTATGTCTTCTGAGTGAAAGTCCAAGGCAAACACGGTATCAGTGGGAGGAACAGGGCATGCTGGAATACCCGAAGCAAGAGCAGAGAGTCACAAACTACATGGATTAATAAATGTAGGCATTTTTCTCATGTTTAATACCATTTTGATCCACAGACCTACAATAAACTGCACTGAGACAAATCACATGGGAAAATGTTGCTGGGTCACAGTCCAAGAAGACAGTAAGGTCTTTTCTTGAGTTGCATGTAGATCCAAACTTTTTAAATCAGAGCTGGATTATTTGAGCTCAGGGGCACCTCTCTGATAAGGATAAGGAAAAGACCTTGCTGTGCTGCTGCACTGTAGACAGATGCAAAAGGCAGGGGGAAAGAAAACTAAATTATGTTCAATAATATTTATCAAAACTCTTACATCTTATAGAATACTACTCTATTAGTAACATGGATTTTTCACCTACCAACTCACTGTTCCCTGTAACAAGGAAGGCTTCTGGCTAAAGTGGAAGTGCTGATTTACCCAGTAATTCAGGACATGTCTTTAATTTTAATCTTTCTTAGAGTAGCAACATTGGTTCAGTCCCTGTTCTCCCTCCCAAACCTAGAGAAACAGCAGATAAAACTCGGCAGATTTCAACCATATTTCATCAAAAACATCTTAGAGCTCAGGAGCCTCTTGTTTCACCCACAGTTCAAAACACATTTCAAGCAGATGGCTAAACCAATCCCAAAGCCTGAAGTGCAAAACTGTCTTAGGACTTTTGCACAAAAATACAGGACATTGTGACAGCAAAATTAACCATCCTTAACTAAATAGAAGCAGTTCATGCCTTATTGAGGATAGCAGCCCTGTTAGGTTATCATTGGTACAGGAGTCTTGCCATATAGCTAAATATGTGGGCCAGAAAATTCCCATGGTCCAGGTAAAGCATATAGTGAGCCAAGTAAAACCCTTAAGTGAGTAAAGGGCAGTTTAACTGCAAGGGCAATGAGCTGGTGTTGCCACCATGCTTAGGAGCAGAGTTAAGTCAAAACAAAAAAACTCAGACAGGTCTGGAAAGCAAAAAGACAAACGAACCCAAATGAAGCAGGATTGAAGCAGGGAATGAAGCAGGGAATGGTGATCCCTGCTGATAGCATTTGACAGGTGATAGCCACGTTTGTAATGCCATGGAATAATAGAGGGTGGCTTGTCTGGTCACTGAGCAAACATAGAACAAGGTATTCAGATGGACTCTTGGGAAATCTGGAGAAGGCCCAGTTGTTGAACCATTGTGTGGACAGCTATCACAGACAAAACAATGGGCAACATGTTATGGAGTCAAAAATTGAGTTTTTAACAAGGAAGTAAAGGGCCAGTACTGTCACAATATTAATTTCCAAAATAGTTTTCCACAATGATGTACACTCCCAAAAAGAGACAACATCTGGCTGGGGCAATGGTGTACAGGGGCAGAATTGAGATTCAGTGAGTACAGGGGAATCATCTGTAGCACTTTCAGGAAAGATGGTCTTAAACTAAAATTTTACCACAGTGCTGACAGTTACAACTAGACAAGTTTTGGGGAAATATTTAAAGGAAAAACAAGGGAAGTGGAGAATGGATGTGAAAGGACATGATACTTGCAGTGATGTTTACTCTAGGCTCATGTCAATAGAAGCTTTGTATCCTCCGATTGGGCCTGGAGCAAAGCTTGGCAAAACTCAAAAGGGAGGCTGAAACAGCAGAATCCCATCAAAAGAAGGCATAGATTTTCTTACCAGGAAGGCAATTCCATCTGTACTAAAGGAAATTACAGAGGCTGCAAAGGTAGAAAGCACAGTCATGAAAGGCTCCATTTAACGCTACAATGATGATGATGACATCCTACTGCTGTGTGACATTTAAACAACGGTAATATTTTCAGATAACACATTCGCAGTAGCATGTTGAAGACTATTATGAGGCAAAGGAAACCTTTCAAAAGTCATAAGTTACACTAAAATGGAAAACACAGAAAAATAAACTTTGGAAACCATAAATAAAATACAATATAGAAAGGCAAAATATATTCTCAGGAAAACAGTCTGCAAGACATAATAACAAGTCATTAACTCCTTTTCAAACCTATTAGGAATGAGAATCTGACAGTTTCTGTGTGGCAAATAATTGAGGAAGGTGTAAAAGATTTCAAAAAATCAAGGCCATGGCAGATAATTAAATGAGTGCTTTGCCCCTGAGTTCACCATGGAAGAGTTTGGGGGGGATTCCTGTGCTAGAATCCTGTCCCTTTTCCGCATATGTACATGATGTGCCATAGAATCTCTCTGCCTGAAACATCTGCCAGGCTGGTAAGAGGGGTTTTAATGAGTAGTAAATTGTCAAGAGCAGAAAGTTCTCATCTAAAAGACGGTATGTCTTAATGGGCATCAGGAATGAAACAGCCAAACTGCTAACTATGGTTTGGAGCCTCTTGCTTAAAACTGCTCTAGTATTAAAAAGGTTGAAACTGGCAGAATTCACATCAGATCTTAAAGAAAAATCCTGGGAGGTTTTGAGACCAGCCTAATGTATGCAGTAGGCAAACTATATAAAAAAGAGCAGGGTTGGTAAAGACATCAATAAATTTGCTCTGTTAAGGAAGAGTCAACATGTAAGATGGAGTCTTTTATCATAAGCTTATCTTTGAAAGAATTGCTAGCCATGTGAACAATATGTCTGGCTGATTGTCTTGTTTTTCCAGAAGGCTTTTTCCAGAAGACAATTTCCCCAATGAAAGCCTTCAAAAAAGAATTAATATTGTCATCTGATACAAAATATTCCCACTGATTATATCATTGAATATGGTTGTTAAATTAAATACTGTTTAATACTAGTTAAAACACAGTATGTGGTGTCATGAATAGATCAGTATTCCCAGTGGAGTAAAGCTATTAGTAGAGATAGATGACCTGTGTTCTCATAATGTTTATCAATGACTTAGAAAAGAGAAGGGAACAGCAATATGCCCAAAGTGGCTGAAGACAGTAAGTTACTCGGGGTAGTAGGAATGAAAACTGACTGCAAAAATTTTACATAAGGATTTTGTTATGGTGGATGGCTGAATGATCCCACGTAAAATTAAATTACCTGTAGGTAAAAATGGTGTACATGGGAAACACAGCCCAGCCTTAACTTTGTGTTTAGACTGAGCAGCCCTGTATGAGTCTTGGATACATAGTCCTATTCATGAGAAAAAACTCTTGTAGTTACAACAGACAGTCCTTAAAAAAACCAGAGGAACCCAGTACTTGGTATTGATCCAGAAGTTAAAACAAATGTTAGACATTATAAGGGAATGAATAGGATAATACACCAGCGAACAAGTCCATAGTGCCCTCTTACTGTGAATAATGTGTGCAGCCCTTCCCCTTAATAATGAAAATATATATCATACAACTATTGGAAGCACAGAGAGGCCAATTGTGGGTAAAGAATTGTTGCCATATGAAGAACAGTTAACTAGACTCAGAGTCAGCATCTGGAAAACAGAAGCCTGAAGAAAGAGATAACAGATCTGTAAATAAGCAATGGCAGGAAACAGTGAACAGGCAATAACTGTTTCCTCATGCTCGTAATGCAAGAACTACAGAGTATCACATAAAAGATGAGATAAACATGGACAAAAGAGGGTACTATTTCATAAATTATATTTCATGTAATGAAGAGATGAAACTCACTGTTTTGGGCTGTTTTGAGCACCAAGGTTTGCCTGCGTTCAAATAATACTTAAGTAAATTCAGAGCAAAAAAATCCATTAAGGGCTATTAATCACAAAACTACTATATATAAAAATGGCATGTTGAAAATTAAAGTTGTGATTTTGCAATAACTCCAGCATGGAATTTCTGAGAGGGTGACCTGTAAAAAAAAGAAATTCTATTTGTGTGCACAAAGGTTTCTGTAAAATGGGGGAGAAAAATGTATTTTTATAAGAACAACTTCTTGAATGGAATTCAGTTTCCATCAAAACAGAAATGGCTTGATGTTAGCAAGACTGTTATGAATTTCCTGACTATTCTGAGATTTTAAAAATCCAGCCAGAATCACAAATCCATTTTCCTTCCAACTTTAAACTCTCATGGGGTAATATAATCTTGACCACAGAAAAAGCAAAGACTTAGATTTGCTCAGGTAATTTACTTCTTCTCAAAATTAGACTGGCTGCCATAAGGCAGCAAGGTGCCATGGATTCTGGGAGGCAGAAAACCATTAGCACTACTAGTAAAGTAAAGCTGGCAACTTCTCTGAAAGTAGAAGGAAAAGTTCTGTTTTTACCTGTGGAAATAACAGTCCAGATTTTCTTCTCCAATAAGGAGAGGGAAAAGTAAAGTGTTAAAAATCACTGGTTTTCATCCTGCGCTGTAATGAGTTTGTGCTGTGCTGGTTGGAGCCTCCAAGAGACTCTTCTATTCCAGCTGACACCACTTTGGCAGTCATCCTCCAGAACGCAGGGTAGGGATAGCAACTGAAATGAAGCAGTTTTCCCACCTTATTATTTCCATAGCTCATTGATTTCTTCAAAGTGTCAGCTTCAAAGGAGATAATTACACATAAAATCATCACCTACCTGTATCTGTAAAAGCCGGGTTTTGAACAAGTAAATCAGAGACTAAAAGAAACTGAAATAGAATATTATTACAATACATTATATTGGTATTACATAGAAGTGATTTGATGAGAAATACGAAGTATAATCTCTTGGGAAGAGACTATATCACAAGAGACCTTGCCAGCATAATTAAGGAGAAAGAAGTTAATATTCTTAGATACACAGAAAAGAAAGGGACTGTCAAAGAAAGTCTTTCAAGGATTTACGGAAAGTAAGGACAAGAAGATTGTGTCTAAAAATCACAGGGGAGAAAAAGACCTGAGAATTATGCAAGCAAGCTGTGTAACAGACACAACTTGCTCTCAAATCCCAAATCAAGTATGGTTGATGTTACTGTTGCAGATGATCAGAAGGAGAATATCGCATCTTTGAAGACACTGGGGTCAGATGGATTAATCTGCAAATGAAATTGACTTCATCCATGTACACATTGTATGAAAAGGTGACATTGCAAGAAGAAAACACCTTTTTATTATTTACCTCATTAAAATAATCACCACAAAATCTGAAATGAATTAATAAATACACAAATCAACGTGAGTTACAGTAAATTGTAGAATTTGGCATATCCAGGAATGGTGGTGGCAAGGACAAAATCATCTTCTATTGTTTTCAGAATGTCAAAATTTTTCACTAGAAAATAGAAGCTTGGCCTTCCCACTAATCTCTTCAAGCTGAGATTTTGCCTTGGCAGTTCAGTGTAAATATCACATCTGCCTGTGAGATGCAGTTTAGAGGGTCCACTTCTGACACAGTTTACATGATCTCAGTGGAATCTGTGCTTGAGCCAAAGAAGGCAGAATGCTTAGGAAAAGGTTGGAAATGAAAGTTGAGCCATAACCATCTGCCAGCAGCAGCCACCAGAATGCAGTTTATTCTTCTCTGCTTCACTCCCCTGAGTATATTACTAACCAGGTTTGGACATACCCTTTTTTATTACTACTCCTTGCAGTTTTGGGGTACATGAATAAAGGCATCTATTTCAAACAACATTTTTTAAATCCTCCTTTTTGATATCTTGCTTGTGCATGGTTTTAAAAGAATGACTTCTCAAATGAAAATTGCAAGAGTGCCTTAGCATCTGAAAAGGAAATAAAACCAAGAAAAAAAGAGTAGCAAAAGTGAAAGCAGAAATAAAGATAATGTGTAGAGTCAGGAAATTCTCCTGGATGCAAAACAAATTTTGAAAAGAATCTATTTCTAAATGGCAGCTGAGTTAGCTATGCAGGGCAGAATGAAAAGGGTATTGCCAAGGGAGACAGAACACTTGACTTTTAAAATTCATAAATCCTCATCTTGCAATAAAAATGTAGCATGCATAAATGTATAGCTTTGTATTAACTAGCACAAGTCAGAATTTTAATCTCAGACTGAGGCAGGAAAAGGCCATTATGTCTTAAGCCATAAAAAGATTGAGTGAAAGAAAAAAGCCCCTGGCATTCAATGACAATTTTCCATCACACACAAGCTCACTTCACTCCTCATACTGAAAAATAACACATGCTTTGGAAGCCCATGCATATCAGTATTCTGTACTACAAGACAAGCTGTGCAAGAACACCTCTTGTTTTTTCTGTTTGGAGAAAATGAACATTTTATGCTGTATTGTATTTTGTGAATATTTTCTCAAAAGAGGAAAAAAAATAATCAAAAAGCCAGAGTGAGTTAGCACAAACCAGCCACAGGAAATCATACAGTCACAAGCAGTGCTGTGGTTACCTTCACAGCAAGCACAAAGGACTCAGGATCCAGAACCACAGGTTTAATCACGGATGGCAGAAGTTATGAAATAAATTTCTGGGCCAGCTTTTATTGGACAGTTTAGTCAGAGAAGACTAGCTGGAAATCTAGTTATCGCTTTAACCCGGGTTTCATTTTCAGTTTAAAAATACAACATCCTGTAAAATTCTTCACAACCTGATAACCTGGGCTAGTTTTAAAAAGAAAGTTTTTTAAAGCAAGTTTTCCACATGTACAATGAAAATCTGGCCATTTAGAGAAGGAAGGGTGGAGTGTATTGTTTTTCTACAGTTCTTTTCTAGCCACCTCTCCAATGAAAATGAGGCTGATATTGTTACAGTGGCTGTCTGTTTATCTTGCCACAGTAGAATTGTGAACGTGTTGGCCAATTTCAACTAAATGAGACAGAAATGTAGAGGTCTCAAATTTGTGAAGTTCCTGTAAACTTTACAACGTTGACCAGCAGTACAGAGGTTAGAGACAAATTTTATGATCTATTAAGAGGAAAAGCAGGTTGTGAGCTCAGATGCAACCTGAGTTGTCCAGGAGAAACATCATGTACACCCAGCCATGGCAATGGATGATTCTGTGTATCCATTTCATTTTAGAGCTTCCTTACATTTTACAGTGCAATCATTACCAAGAAAGTCCAAGTATTTCTGTGCTAGACATGTTAAGACATGTGAAGCAAGAATCACTGTAAACTCCATAAAGATAGGCTCAGAGAGATCAAACAACTTCAGGCTGTGTCACAGAATTAAGATGTCTCCAAGTAGTTTGATGGTTTTTTGTTTGGTTTTGGGTTTTGTGAAATAATTACAATAGATATGAATTTATTATTGTAAATGATCTTTTTTTAAAATACTTTGACTGTGGGAGAAACAAAAGAAGTATTTAAAAGAACAAGAACTTGTAGAACTATGAATGGATTTCAATGTTTAACTGTGCTGTGCGAAAGAGCAAGGAAAGAGAAGAGGAGAGGATGATGAGAATACCCTTAAAAGCAGAATCAGTACAGTTGGGGTGATGGCAGACAGCAGAATGGGAGAGCCCCACTTCCAATCTTTTCCTCCTTACTTGCCCAGTCTGGCCAAGGACACAATTGTTCTAATCAGAGTGTTAACTGTTTTGGGGTTTTTTTTGAATGAATAAATTTGAATGAACAAATAACATTTGAATGAACAAATAACAAATACTTTAGAAAATGGAGAATGTTTAGAAAATACAGAAGGAAGAATATGTAGTTTCCTTATTCCCCCAGACTCACCTTATAGCTTAATGAAGGAAATAGTCACCAATCCTTTAGGAATGTCCACATCCAATTCTTCTTTTACTGTAATGATATGAAAAAGAATCACTTCTATAAAGTTAATGTTAGTCTCCTTCTGTAAAATAGGTTCAGTACCTTATACTTAAGAGAAATTTAGATCGGCAAGAAACCCAATGATATATGACATATCTAAAATATTTCTACTGGCAATTCTGATTGTTAAAATATTTTTTGTTTTGTAGCACCATTCTTCCATGTCATATTGGATACAGCAAAATTCCAAATTAAAGAGATTAATATGTGAAGTGGTTGGTAATTTTAATGATATCAGAATTGATTCATCTGTAAAAAGAAGCTGATATTCTGTGTTGAATGTATTATAATTAACAAGCTATAAAGAGTTATAGCACATGCTCATTTCTTGCTGTTAATTTATTAAAATAATTATCTGAAGCTTTATGAAATGTGCAACCTTTGAGCAGTCAACACATTTTTCATTTTTATGATGACTTGAAATTACATAACCTAAATGAAACTACAGTGTTGTCCCCCTCCAACTCTCTTCTGTTTTTCTGTATCAGAACTCCATTATGGCCCAGCTCTTCACAAGGTTTCTTGGAAGATAAAGAAAACTCTTTTTTACTTGCACTCTATCCTTACATTTCCTAGATTACCTCGCGGGGACAATTCCATGTTGTGAGGCATAAAAGAGGCTGTAAATCACAAAGGGGATATACACATGCTATATCACAAATATGCCAAATTTAATTTTTACTTTGCAATTCTCTTTCATCTGAAAAATATTGTCCTATGGATGATTTTCATGCAGAACATTTTAATAAGGAGGGATATACATGCTACAGCAGAACCATCAGGATAAATGAAGATCCTGCAATGCAGTTTAATAACAACAACAGCAAAACAAAAGGTAAAACACAAAGTTCATGGCACCTTGCAAATCAATTAACACCACTAAGGAACCAAGATGGACGAACACTGTGCTAGGATGTAGCTTCTCAATAGTTTCTTCTGTGCAGTACAGAGGCTACATATTAACATCAAAGCTCAAGTATATTTCCAGGTTTCTGGAAGCAATGGGGATATTTTATCTCTCTGAGGCATGAGGAACAGATAATTTCATTTCAAAACAAAGTGTATCTTTCTAGTGACCTTGGTCTCTGTAACTCTTGGAAACATTGAAGAGAAACAGACATCTCTCTGGAATGCAGTGTAATTCCAATGTAAAATCATGAACTGCCTCTGCCTGTCTTCAGGTTACTGTGTGCCTTTTAAGGAGATCACATTCCTTCTCTCCTTCCCAGACATCTGACAAGCAAAACCAATAAAAACATCTGCTTATGAAGACAGAAATTTATTTCTTTGGTTATTTATCCCCATCTTCTGCATCCTCTTTGTTTTCAAGATACCAAATATTTTGAGGGAATCTCTTCCCAATTCACATGCTTGATTGAGCTTACAGATTTAGAGTGCTCCTGTAGGAGCCTGTGATGGAAATAGATGGGAACAAAACATCTCTCATCACTGTGGAGCACTGTAGTCCCTAACAGCAAAACATAACCCACTTTCTCCTCTCAAAGATGCATGAGAAAAGAAAAAATGAAAATGCGAAAGATATGGAAACTGGAGCATCCATGTACTCCACATGCAATTAATTTGAAATACTCTCTCTAAATCTGTGTCTGAAGGACCTGAAATCCCTGCCTTCTGGTGTCCTTTTCCTTAGCAGAGCTGCTAAAAATGGCTTCTCATCTACAAATTTTTGAAAGAGCCATCATCAGATCATGACTTCAGCAAACTTTGCTGATGCATTCTGAAGGGACAACTGATAGTAAAAAATTGCAAGGAAAAGCTATTTCATCTCTTTATGGTACTGGCAATTTTCTTCTTATAACATACTATCTATGGCTGTAATTCACACCTTGGGAAAGGCATGAAAGCTAGAAAGAATTCAGAATAAAAGTCACAAAGAATATTTTAACATTTGATTGCAAACCCCAAAACCCATTCCCAGGAAATGCAACTCAAGAAAAAGCTAAGAATGATTTGTAGGACTTTATCTTGAAGAATATCCGCTCCTTTTATTTAAGCAGCTATTGACTATTCTGATACCTACTCTGCAGTTCAGTTTTTATTCACCTAAGTCTTGGAAACAGCATGGAGCTGAGATAAACCAAAACACAACCTTGTACTTTAAAAGGCTAGCTCACAGCAGGTGAGTGGAAAAGCATCAGGCTTTTTGTCCCCCTTAGAGAGGATTCACTCAGAAAAGGGATTGAGGTTTATGTGAATCATTCACTTACAAATAGAGAAAGAGAAAAGTAATGAAAAGAGCAGCTTGAAGCAGGGGCAAAACCAAAGCTGATCGTTACAAGTCAATAATAGTGCTATTATTAGCCATGATCCATTGTAATGTGAACTGCTGCTAGAGAAAACTCAAACCAGGGTAACTGCAAATAAGAGATGTGTTCCTAAACATAAGAAAACTGAAACAAGAATTCTCAACCGGCTGCTCTAGCTATATTCCTCCAAGAGCAGGCTTTCAAAATCTTTGGGTTTGCTCATTATTATCACCATTTTTTCTAATGAAAGAATTCAAATTTTTTTCCAGGTTCGTGCTAAAGCTGCCTTAACAAGCAGCTGTAAGATGGCGATGTGCCTGCCCACATAACAGAGATCCATCTATACAGTAGTAATGGGAACCAGGAAGATGTTGAGAACTTTCACACTGTTCTTAGTTGTGCTTAAGGGAGATAACCCCAAAGACAATGGCTTGGAGACTTCATGTTTCATAATGCCCTCATCTTTTTTTTTTTTTTTCAGATCAGAACTCTGGCTTTGCAGTCATTTTGCAGCACTTTCCAGTGTGTGTCCTAGTGGGCAGTTCCCTAGTGAATGTCTGCATTGAAATTGAGCCCTTTGCACTTTGATTCAGTTTCAGAATCAACCAATGCCTTTGCCAAGAGGAATCACAAAACTGGCTGCCATCAGTGACTGATTCCCTCAGTTTTAACTTCTCTTTTTTCATTGTATTTGTGCCTTCATGGAAGGCATAATGTCACAACAACAACAAAAATGTAGCATTTTAATATTAAAATGTTATGGCACTAGGAAATTTTCAGAAGGGCACAATGACTAGTTTCATGTGACAGTAAAGGTGTATTTAAAACACAGAAATAACACAAAATATATCATTAATTATGCACAACAATTTTAGACCTTTTTAAACACAGTCTGGTGTCAACTTATAATGCGTTTTTTATAGTCCAGTTCCACTCCTTCTCTTTGCAAATCAAGCAGAATTTTACCAATCAAACAAAAAACTTGTCGAAAATTCTCAATAAG
This sequence comes from Pardalotus punctatus, assembly GCA_013400915.1. Taxonomy (NCBI): domain Eukaryota; kingdom Metazoa; phylum Chordata; class Aves; order Passeriformes; family Pardalotidae; genus Pardalotus; species Pardalotus punctatus. The sequence goes on from VZTX01016169.1 coordinate 82,788, forward strand.
GACAGTGCTCTGAAAGCAAATCCTGTCCACTATTAACCTCTGATTATCCAAATAATTATTTAATGGACTTACACAGGTCTTTTATTCTGAAAGTGGAGTCTGTTACATTTTTCCTTGGGCTCTTCTGGTGTGTAGTTGTCCTCACCTGTTCAGAAAATAGTAATAAAATTAATTAGTTTTGTGGGATTTAGAAAATATTGACAAAGTTTTGCCCTTACCCAAGAAAAGCAGCAAATAAGTGACTTCATTGATTTTATACACTTATAACAAACACCATATATACATAGGAATGCTATGGTGGTCACATTCTGCACTCCTCAACAGGAAAACTTGAATGAAAAATGAAGAACCTAAATAAATTTAGATGAATGTGAGGATTATACTTATACCTTACTTATTTATTTCCTTAGTAAGGTGTTCCAACTTTTCATTCAATGTCTTTTTATATGGTCTATATACACAATTTAACACACTTTGTAAAGGATACGGACAATCACTAGATTGTACTCATTTTCATTTGATAGACAGAGCTTGTATTTTTACAGTAGCAAAAAAAATTACATGTTAGAATGAATTCTGAACTCAGACTCATTTGCATTCTCTGTACTTAACCCTGATTTGCTGAATTTCCTCTCTAGCTATATGATGAATATACAATATATGATCAACAAAATATATGATCCCCAATATCTGACAGGACAACTCTTAGGAGTTACTCCAACAACTCTTCAGGATAAACAAAAGCAGGATTTTTGAGTCCAATACCATATATACAGGGAATGCAATGACCAGAATATCACCCGTCTGGGCCAGAACCCCTGTGAGGTTTCCAGGTCATTTCAGAGGAACATTTTGGATCACTTTCACCCTTGCTTATGAGCTTTGTCTCCAGATAACTGCTGTTTATCATTATGGAAAGAACTGAAACAGCAAAACTAGTTCTACTATGTCCTGTCTGTGTCTGCCCTCACACCACTGCCTCTGCCCTAACAGATGCAGCTTGAAATTAACTTCCTCACATTTTTAGAAGAAAAAGAAAGACATTAAACTCCCTACCTGACCAGGATGTGACACAGAGCATGCAGCAGCAGCAGCAATCACTGGTACCTTGTGGTGATTTTGCAAGGTGAAAAAAGTTTGAAACTGTGCTGGATCCCAGAGTACACAAAACTTAAACAAACTACATAATCTTTTATTGTGGCATTTTAAAGCTTTTTTAAAAATTCATTTGTTTTAGAAACAAGTCACACCTTTTTGGATGAAGACAAAAAAGTGCTTTAGGAAATAAGTAAAATCTGGTGGCTGTGAAAGAAGTGGCAGGTCAGATCCTGCTGGACTTGCTCTCATGAGGCTGCCTGAGGCGTATGAGCAAGAGCAGAGATATTCGGTGAGCTTCAGTCTCTCATCTGTTAACCTCTAAGCTGAGCAGGACACTGGAAGAAAAGGAAGAGGTTTCCATTTCAAATAACTCATCTGCAGTAGAAAACACCAGAATGGGACTAAAGAATTCAGTCTTAATGAGAAACACACTACCCCTCTGGGGTTTTTCACATGAGTTCCACTGTACTTAATATGGTCTTTTCAAAGACTATGTGTGATATGAAAGTCTTTTTCCCAGATAACATTACTTAATTATTCCAGTCAGAATGAAAACCTAATAGGCTAAAATAATATTGGACATTGTTCTGAGTTTCAACTGCATGCAAGAGAAACACTACCTAACAGATTTTAAAACAAGGGGTTTTCTTTATAATATAGAGCAAAAAGGAAGAATACATCCTTTAAATTAATAAAATACTTCCTATTTAGCAGTATTATTATAATTTCTTCAAGGTCACATATTATTTTTGGTGAACATTAACAGAAAGTAAATCAATAATTCAATTTTCTTAACGTAAAAATCTTCCATGTCCTTCTTACAATTATTTTCTCATATATCCTTTTACTCATTCCTAATCAGACAGAAAAATAGTTTACTTTTTTACTTTATAAATTTATAGTTATTGTACATTCTTTTTTACATTCTTTCATAGAAATACACCTTCTTTCCACAACATGTCCTTAATGCCACGTATATGTTATTATATTTGGTCTTTTTCATCTAAAATGAAATTACATGATTTCTTACAATTTTATAGTATACAAATCACATTTCTCTGTAGGGCCACTTGGCAGTATTAAATGAACCACTACAGTTATGAACTCCTTTCTAACATTTTTTCTTACAGCCTGTGATGAGAGTATAAAATCCTTTCAGAAACTAAACAGCAAAATAATAAAAAATAATCCATACTTTAGTGAACTTACAGCGTGTAGCAATTTATTTTCGAAGTAGAGTCTACTTATAGTAATTCTACAAAATGCCCTATTAAGAGCAACGTGACTACTAATAATTTTGAGCTTTATTGATTAAAATATAAGAAAAAAGTAGAAAACACCTCAGAAGAGGTTTTGTATTTTCATTCACTGCTCTATGGACACTACTGATTCACCTCAAACTTTGCAAGAGAAACAGTTTGTAGGCTTGAGGATTTTGAAGTCATCAGTGATAAGGGCCATCTACCTTAACAATGTAACTAGTGGAGTTTTTGCAACAATGGATAGGAGAGATTTGCAATGTGGATGACAACATCCAACTAAGTAGCCAGGCTGCTCAGCTGGATCATATCTTCCAAAGACTTTTTATGCTCATGTTGTTTCACAGTTTCTCTTTTGTGAAAACAGTGCATGAACAGTGTCAGTCTCACTGCCTCACAGGACGCCTTTTCCCAGTTTAACTTCCCTGCACTGTGCCCCTAAAGCAGATGGAAGAAGCCCAGTTATCAACCTTCATCCATTTTCTTTAAAAAGATGACAGAGAATGAGAAATAAGATCCCAAGAGGAAAGCACATCAGGTGGCAGTGTTACTCACACTTCTGAGAACTCATTTTGTAAAGCGAATCTGCAGTCACTCATAGGTAAAAGTAGGTCAGACACATCTATATGAGAAGATGGCTCTGGACTAGAACACACAAGAGGCATTTTGCAGTTTTTCTCATGAAGCAGATGCTCCACACCCGTTCCTTCTTCATGCAGTCCCTCAAAACAAGAAACTTCATAATAACTACTGGAATGACTTCTGCTGCACTCATTTCCATTAACAGCTCTCCATAATAGCTTGTTTAGCAGAAGATGCATCTGTGGCTCATCCATGGCTGTAAACCCCAACTATTTTTCTTACTCTAGTGCCTTGTAGAGTTCTCCTGAAAACATTAATGGCAATAAATCTCATCACACATTCAGTGTCCTGTTCACTGGGAGGATGTCTGGTGAGAAATATTTGTTAGTGCATTGAGTAGCTTATTCTTTTTGTGAAACTCTGAGAAACAGATGAGGTGGTGGTAACAGAGTTGCAGGAAACAAAAAACACCCCCCAAATTATCTTGCTCTCTTGCATCTCAGACACAGAGAGTAATGCACATAAAAGCTATGGAGCACAATGCTGAAGTACATCCTATACTGGATACAAGCACAAAGAAAAAAGGGGAACTAGACAAAAATCTGCCCAATGTATATTGAAACGAAGCACAGAAGAACAAAAATTGCTTGCTTTTATGAAAAGGTTTTACAAATATATTAGAAAATTAGTGCTAAATTTTATTAGCACTATTTAGAGATGGATAAGCTGCAGCAGAGAAAAAAAGTTGCTTTTCCAGCACCACCTAAGCACAGGACAACAACAGGGATAGAAATGATCTCGGGTTTTGTCCAAATTCTCGTGGCCCACATTCACCGGCAGTCTGAACCTGTGGTATGCAAACCTGCTGCAGCCTGTGCCCCCTTGCTGAGTGTGCCTGCAGAGGAAGAACCTGCACTACTGATCTCAGAGTGAGCTTGCAACAGTCTGCATTGGTAAGCATTGCTGTACCCTGCAATTTCAGCACACAATATTCCTTTTCAAAGCTCCTCTGTGGCACAGTGTGGGCCTATACTAATTCAAGTACTGCTGTGTGGCTCAGACACTGATTTGATGCTATTATTACTGCATTATTACTAAGAGAACTGTTCAGGTTTTATAATGAATGTAACATTTCTGTAGTAAAACACATTTCATCTTGTAATTCCTCCAGCCATTATATTACATATAAAAGCAGAAATCATGTTGAAGAAAATAATCTGCAGTATCATGAAGAAAAATGTAATCTAAAAAATCACAGGCTACAGCAGACAGGATATCTATAGTAACAATAAGACCATTTATATAGCACTCATGAAAGGAGGACATTACTGACCCACCATTCCAGTCAAATTCAGTGTAGGACACGTGTTACATTATCATTTCCTGTACATAACTGGTACAGACACATTTGGACATGGAACACACCAAGTACTAAGGATAGTTAGAAAAAAAAAAATACAAAGCAAACCAAAGGAGAGCAGTATTGAAATCAGAACAAATAAAGAGGAGAAAGCGTTAAATTAATAGGTGTGATAAAATTATTTGGCAGCTCAGTGTGAAGCAGTGGAGGAACTGGTGGGAGTGAAGTTAAAACAGCAAAGAAGGTCAGTGAAGGGACAAGGAAGACAATCTGCAGGGCTGAAGCCGCAAGACAATTAGAATTATGAAAGGTCAGAGAAGGATCATGCAAACTGTATCTCTAAGGGACAAGTAGAAGGAAATAAGAAAAAATAATAAGCACAAGAACATAGAGAATAGGGGGAAATAACAAAGGAGGAACTCATACTATTTTGGTATTGCCAGCAGTACTCTTACCAATAGGGTTAAATCAAATATCACTGAAACAAAGGATGTAAGGTTCTAAGAAGACCTATGAAACTTTATTGTAAAAAGAAATTTGTCATATATAAAAGATTTGAAGAAACTACAGGAAAATTTTAAATGTTCTTTTTCAGTTCATTTTCTCCTACCTACAAATGGATGAGCGAACTGAAGCTGCAGCTCAGTAAACACCTGACTCAATGAAGGATTTAACCCCTGCAAAGGAAAAACACAACGCAAAATGCCTGGTTAAGTGGAGCCTAACATTACACAGGTAAAATAGTTCACAACTTATCAGATTTCTGCTAGGTCAATTGGACAAATTAACAGTACCATTAATATCACTAACATAGGAGTAACAAGTACTCACCATCCCAGAAAGCTAAAGAAAGAGAAAGTTTAATTGAAAAATCTTCCATCTGAAGAGTTTTCAAAACAAAAGCTGAAATCACTGTTGGAACATACACTGAATTTGTTTTCCATAGTTCTACAGATTTTAAGGCTTTCAGTGACTTAAGATGCATTATTGTCTTGCACTGCTATGTACGCTTGCTAAAGTGCTTTTAGTTTTATTGGAGAATGGAGTAAAAGGACAAGCAGGAGCTGGGCCTGCTCCACACCAAACACTTTCATTGAGAGGTTTCTCTCAGGGTTTAGAGATATAAGTATACTTCTTGTTGCAGAAATGCACACTGTTTGGCACAGTCACCCCCTAAGAAATTAGGATAAATAGACTAGGAAAAAAAATGCAAACTTACCTCATGGTAACTGGAACCACTGGATACCAAGGCACTTAACATTTCTTATAAATTATGCTACAGTAACTTCAGTAAAATATAGCCATCTAAACAAGCAACAAATATTTTTGCATTCTCAGCCCTAACATCATTTTTCAAGCACCTGCCTGATACGACCATAAATTCACAGGCATGCTGAACACAGAACCAATGTGATATTAATAAACCAGGGGAGGAAACAAGTGATTGCTCAGATTTACAATATGGAAACAGAATTGAATGTCCTGTTTGCAAATGTAGGTATTAAGTTCACATGGCTGTGGACAAGAACAAAAAAGACATACATGAGCACATGACTACTTAGTGAGGTGGTACGTTGTGTGTTTTTGTAACACCGACTTTGTTTGAGATATGTACAGAAAATCAGGCTTTCCCATTCAGTCATTTACTCACCTAAAGAAAAAGAAAAAATTTATAGTAATGTTCTCTTCATCTCACTTAATTACTCAGATACTTTACTAATCATGGGGAAAAAATCAACCAAAGCCAAGGGCTAATTGCATTACACATTTTTATATATTTTATTTAATGTCTAAAATTATTTGGGAATATTGAAATTCTACAGAAGAACTGAAGGTTTCACTACCTGTTATNATAACTCTTGCAATTCATCTTACCTTTAATCCTATTTTAAAGCAGTAAGAAATTCACAGTATATCATCTGTACAAAGATGTACAGAGAAAATACAACCTCAGCAAGAGCTGAAGACTTCTTAAGAATGGTAACAATTAATGAGGGAAAAATGAACCCAATCTGTCTTTTATACCGTGTTGAACTGGCAAAGCTGAAAGTCAAAGAGGAAATAAATATTTCTAAAGTGAGCCTCTTTCATTTGAGACTGAAGATACATACTGTTGAATTCCCACAATGGTACTTCTAAAGAGTTTGTTAGGAACATATAATTGCAAAATTTACTGTGCTACTGACAACCAAAAATTACAGTAATCATTCTCCTTTGCATTAGTTAAAAGGAGAGGCTCAAAGTAGGAGTCAGGGGCGCTTCTAAACATGCACAAATAATGAGTTTTGATGGTGACTTCTGAAAGTTACATTTATGGGTATATAATTAACCACTTGCATTCAGAAGTACCTGATTTGTGCTTACATACAGTCTTTTTATTTAACAAAATTTTGAAGTTCACAGCATAATACAATCATACGATTTACAATATAGGGGCAACACATCATTGGAAGTCATCAGAACATTTCACATGTAACTACTCCAGACCACCAGAATAGGAAGAAAATGTTTTTCTACTCCTTATTTTCCCTTAAAAAATAAAAATAACAAATATAGTTTCCAGTAATAGCAAAATATTTGGAGTCTAGGTCTTGCCCTGCGTCCTGGAGATCCCCTGTCACTTCAGCTGTCTTCCAGACCAGTAGGTCCTGGAATAGCCATATGAATAGTAGCATGTTACATATGTGGTATTCAAACAACATACAGAGACAACACAAAATTTTTATTTTCTATTGGAAATGAACATATTTCTTTCCCTCTTTCTTTATTTGCTACACACTTGAGTTCCATTGAATTAATTGTAAATGAGAAATAAGAAAGAAGAGCATCAGGTCTGACGTCATTTTTACTTTCAAGAGTTGAACAACCTGGATGGATAACATCGAAGAACCAACTTTCTTCTAGCAGTTGAGCTCATTTTTGCTAACTGAGTTATTCATCCAATATGTTCAAAGTCCATTTAAAAATATACTCCTTAAAATAAAATTAGCACATGCTTTAGCAGGGAGCAGCCAGCCCTTGTCAGCCCCTGTCATAGCAGAGAACATCTGAAGTTACTATTCAGCTGTTGAAAAGCTTGTGAAGAAAAGGGAGAAAGAAACACACAAGAAGCCAGAAAAATCAGGACAAAGAAGTTAATGAATAAAAGTGATAATCACATTGCTCTTAAACCAGCTAATTTCTTCTACAGCCTAAAAGGCAAAAAAGGCAAGTGAGATGGAACACATATAGGAGGATATTCAGAGATGGTCATTGCTTCTGTTTAGTGTGACTTACACCATGACAGATCATTAACAGCTTTTGCAAATGAGCAACATAACATTTAAAAATCAATACAAGTGTTCAATCAGCTCACATAAAGGAGGAACCTATTTAAAAAATCCATTAAAGAATATCAATGGTGATGTACTTGTCCTTCTGCCTCTATATCTTTTTAGTCCATGTTCTCCTGCATGTCCCTTGTCTCCAGCTTTACCCTAGTTAGTTGGAAAAAAGGCAATTTAAATGTCACAAGTTCTTCTGATAAAAATGTAAGCTTCTCAAGCAATTATGACAGCATTTTCCCCCTGAAACACAAGGATATGAAACACAAGATATTAGTCATAGATCCATGTAAAAAACTCAAAGCAAACTTGCACAATGACCAGTCAATGATTTTTTACTGGAGAAAAGGAAAATGAGATGCAGCTGTTACTTTACTGCAGCATCATAAGATAACAAAAGACTTGCAACATCTTGTTTCACACAACTGAAAGTACTCCTCCTTTTAATCTGCCACAACTATCCTGTTGACTGTGGTGTATTTTCTCCAAGTAATACTCTCTGTGGCAGAAGTGGGCTGCTTCCAAAATGTGATTTATCTACTTGTTTACTGAAGCACGCACTGATTTCCCATGAGAACAGTGAAGAGCTGTCAGTTCCATTTATTTAACAAAACTTCTAATTGCTCCCTAATTGCTGTGTAAGTAAAAATATTGGAGAAAATATTAACAGGCAATTTCTGTGCATAGAACATTGAAAATGTCCAGTGATATCAACGAGAACAAGCCTCTGGCAGATTTTCTGCATCTGTGGGGGAATGTATATCAGTCAGCAAACCGTGAGAACATGAGGTACTCCTTACTCTTCCTTATTCCACATATAAATCACAACTTACCAGAAAGCTCTGGGTCAGAGATCTGCCCACAGTGTCACCAAGCCATGGTATTCAGCACAGTGACTCTGCTTTTTCTGTGGTGATAGCTCTGTATCCAGAGAGAGTATAGATATTAAGCAGTCTTATTAGCTGAAGCTTAAGTGTAAAACCGATTTCACAGCTCAGTTCTATTTATGCAATTTTCATTGTTTTGAGAACTGATTGAGGTTTCATACCTCACATTCAGCCTGAAAAAAAAAAGGTTCACTCTTTTGTCTGACTAAAGTATTCCTCTGGATTGTGAAAATTAGTCTGTTTACTCTTTTTTTAAATTAAGTATTGAACTACAATTATACAGCGTATTTGAGAATGTAATGAAGACTGTAGGAAGTGTGAGCATGAACAACAAAAAGGTAAATACACACCTGCAAGACATCCAACTGCTCTTGAAAGCAAGTCCTTACAAAAGTCCCTGTTCCACAGCACTTGGAACAAGAGGTACACACAGAGAAGAGACTAAGGCGCAAAGGTAGAAAACCTCTCTAAGAAGGATTTTCACTAATGAAAGAACTAGAATTCCTAGGAACTAAAATTATAATAATTATTAGATTAATAGCATCAATTCATACTTGATAGTTTCTGCATGACCAGATCTGTGACCTGTCTTCTTGTTTTCTGTCTTAGCTTACTATAATAAAATTGTCAAGTCCTCTGTTAATAGCTTGTTACAGATAACTACAGAAATGTATTAGGTATAATTGCAGAATTTATCACAGCTTGAAAAAAATACTGGTGCAAGAGAAGTGCCTTACACCATCACTTTTTTCTGCATTATTTCGAAGAAGGTGGCATTATTGGAAATCTAATATTTCATTTGTAATAATTAAGTTTTATGCATTTGTTTATTGCTTTTGTCTCTCAGCAGTATTTATCTCATTTTCTGGTTAAAACCATGCACTGATAAGAAATTGAAAAATTTGTGTTATGAAAAATGCTTAGACTTCAATCCTTAGCTGGTTACATATTCAGTACCTTACAATTAAACAACATGGCATGCTTTCCATATATTAATTACTGGAAGGCTCTTACTTCCTGGTTTTTCTGTCCTTTTTAACCCTAAAAATCAACATGCAAAAAAGCGTTCCATTAAGACACACAAACCATTAATGCTGGGTTTTTTTTCCTCTTGTGAATATTAAAAATGTTTGCCTGAGGTCCTTTGTTATCCTTGTTTTCATTGCCAGCCGTCATGACCAGGCTGTTCACAATTGATCTGTTTCTAAATGACAACAAATCTTTGCCTTGTTAAGGCTTTTTTATGTGTCCTAACAGACAGTAACATGTTGGCATTCATTGTATCAAAAAGGTTTAATTTTTTCTTTACGTCTTCCTCCTATGTATAGCATAATTTATTGCATTTACGGATGTAAATGAAGATTCCAGAGGATCTATCTAACCAGTCTAATTTCAACAGTAAACACTGCAGACACAGAAAGATCTAGCAATCAACACGGCAAAAACAATTCAAAGACAGTACTCCTGAAAACATGCAGTGGTAATGTTCTTGAAATAAAATCTTGTGTATGGACACTAAAAAATCATTTAATACCGTAGTCACTGGGAAAGACTTGCTGAGCACTAGGCCTGGTGGTGGTAGTTGATACAAATAAATTTTAAAAGAAATTTTGTATTTAACAATGCTAACATGCAAGCTATGAATTCCTAAAACTTGCCATTTTAGCTGTGAGATATTTGGGACAAGTATAGCTCTGTGTACCCTTGGGCACCTCTACAAGAACAGAAAAGGAAAAAAAGTTTTATCTGGAAGTGAGATACTAAGCAGTCATTTTAGAGCATTGCACATATGTTTAAAAGCACCTTCTGATAAAGACTACTATGACAATCTTGTCTGTTTATGTCCCTGTCCTACACTGGCCCTGTCTACTAAATATATACCCTGTTTTCAAAACTACTCACTGGCTATTCATCAGTAGTTTGCTCTTTTTCAGAAGAGCAAAAAGTATTTTAAGTCCTATAATATCTCTTCTAATAGAAATTCAAACAAAAAGAAGTGCAAATAACTTTGTGGTAGGAAGTTGTGCCTTGTGCTTGAGAGTTTATTAAAGACATTTCTTACAGGGACAGTTTCATGAAATAGCCATGCTACTGTTCTTAAATCCAAACCCTGACCAATAAAAGATGACTAAGTGTTACTGATATTCAAAGTCACCCTTTTCTTCTTTCTTTCCAGGAATCCCAAGAGATCCCTTAGAGACAAAATACCATATATTATTTCATTTTTACCACTCAGTAACTTTGAGGTCAAGAAGGCAAAAGAAAGGAAATAATGTACCTCTTCTCCTCTACTTCCATCACACCTATCTTCCCCATTTTTTCTGAAATAATAAAAATGCGCATAAGTTTTTCACATAAACCACCAACCAATTAAACAGGGGGAAAAAAAGGAAGAAATTAACCCTTAAACACAGGAATTAATGCTTGCAGTTAGATTTCCCACGTGTTTCCTAGGCAAAACCACAAACTGGGCACTGCAGCAGATATTTGCACACAGCTTATAAAGAAGTAACATTGATTTAACACTCACTGACACCTCTGAAAATCTCTCAAAATCTTCAATTATTGCAAGAGAGAACCCTAAAGAATACTGCATTCACACATTCAGATTGTCTAGAGTAATACTGTACCCCTTTCCTAAAAATTCCTCACACCCATGAAAAGAAAAATGATGGCAAAAGTTAGAAAAACATGTAATAAAAACACTGAAGAATTATTCTAAATCACAAATAGTATTTTCAGAATTTTTGTTTAATCTTTAAATCTCTTTTACCTGGATATCCCATGTTACCTTATCTTCCTTTTGGTCCTGGTGATTCTCTCTGAGCATCCTCTCTGAGGGAAGTGAAAAGAATGGTCACAGTCAGAAGGTTGAAGAAGATGGTTTTTAACCATGCACATGTACCAGGAAGGGCCAGCTCTGTTGAAATCCAGATACATCCTGCTTCTCTTTTTCCAATTTGAAGGAAAGTGGGAAACATTTAGCTAGTCACCTATTAATCAGACGGTAACCATTAAAAAGTGCAGTTTGAACAGTTATTAACCCTTAATAAATGGGCAAGTTTGTGATTTCAGGGAGGCTAGGTATCTTATATTGACATACCACTATTTTCCATAAAAGGTTTTAATCTTGTTTTTTTAAAATAATACATGGTGAAAATGTTTCTACGAAATATTGAGTGGTGATTTTAGTTCCACTAATTTTAGTGGGAGCAACGCTGAATTCTGAGGTTTGATTTATGTGAACTCATTTTAGTTGAGAAGAATTCATTCCTATGAGTCCACTGATGACAGAACACTTGCTGCAACAATACATTTACTTTGCAGGATTATTAGCATACTATTTACTAAACATATGTGTATGAAAACATATATATATGTATTCAAGTCATTAGGAAACAACTGTCAGTGCAAACTACTGTAATGCTATATTTCTGGACATAGAGCCAGTAGCTCTTTTAAAACCCCAGCAAGGCTATATCCAAGCACTTAACTTCCTCATGAGCTCAGGTTCTGTTGATCTAAGGGCTCTGAAGAGTCTACTGCACTCCATTACTCCATTACAGATACTGGCTTCAATTTAGGCACAGCTGAGATAGGGAAGCAGGACCAGAACAGGGATAAGATAATTACAACACAGTCTTACTTTTTTTTTTTTTTTT
>VZTX01016169.1:95018-164053 GCA_013400915.1 Pardalotus punctatus
TGGCAGTTCTGACTCTCAATTTCAGTTTTAGTAATTATAGAGCTGGCTCTTGATGGGCCTTCAGACATGCTAGCACTGCCTTGCCTTGGGAATTCTGTGGCAACTCAGACATTTCTTGTCACAGAAAGTATAAAGATAAGACAGACTCAGAACTTAAAACTGTGGATTAAATTAGACAAGAAAACTAAGTAAATAAGAGGAATTATGTGGTACTTCCCCCTTAGATCCTGTCAGAGAACACTTGATGTTTTCCTTCACATCTCTGTTACAGTAAACCCTGGACCTCCCTTGCTGTAGATTGCAGTTTATTGATTTTTCTTGCGTTCTCAGCTATTTCTACAGGTTAGCAATAAATATCTGGAAAGGTGTAATACACAGCTTTTTCCTAACAAAAGTTTTAATTTGAAGAAGGTATCAAGCAGCCCTGGTTTTCACAATCAAATGCCATATTTCTCAGATGAAACTGATATCATGTTCCGTTAGACACACATAAGGGCTAACATAAGATTTTTATTTTTCTTATTTATTTACTAGTTTTTTTTCAATAAGCGGGAATGGGATTTGAAGTAAAAAGATTTTCCTTAAGACCTTAAAAACCACTGACGGGTATCCCTGGAACATGAAACACGCACTCATCCAGAAAGAAAGCAATCTGGGCAGAAGTGGGTCATACAAAATGCTTCACTACACTATGTGACTCCAGGAAACAGTGGATGTACCTGGCAAAAGTGTCTATTGTCCAGAAGGTGCCTTCAGGTTTGATGTGAGTTGGACTTATGCCAGCTGCCTCTGAAGTAATTTGCATCTTTTTTTTGCTTCATGTGAGAGACACAGTGATGCACACCTGCTAATGGGCTGTCCTGCAGAGTTGCTGGAGAGGAGCACTGCTGTGAGGCTGCCAAAAGCTTGCCCCAGAGGTTCAGATACTATTTGGACACTTCTCTCTACTTTCATCTCACGAGAAAGAGCCTGTCCCAAGAGCAGAAGACATACTATGTAGAAAAGAGCACAAAGATCAGGCTGGAAAGATAAAACAGTCAGGGAACATTGACCTTGAAAAAGCAAAGGTGATACCAAAGAGCAGAAGGGGTCACCTAGATGAACGTGTGCCTGCAGAGAAACCTCCTTTGACTAAAGACCCCAGAATCATGTTACTCTATCAAGTCAGTTTCTCAGCTCATGAAAATTTTTGGATTTGTCATTGATGGACAGCCTGACACAACATTAAAACCACCTTCAGGCACTTGGACAGTGCCTTCACCTGACAGGCCTGACAGAGATCTGGACTATGACTATCCAAGCAAGAAATAATCAGCCTTTACAAAACTCTATCAAAGACTGCTGCCAGATTTCCACAGTAACACAAGGTTTGCTCAGAGATTTGGCCTGGGCGAGGGGAAGAGGTGAGACAAGCAAGAATGGTTAATGATGACTATAACATACACCATCTACTGAAGTGCAGTTTTATGTAGGGCTATAAAAAGGACACAGAGAATCTATTCTGTCTAGAAATAGACCAAAAATATGAACATTTAGAAATTTGGTCCCTTGGAGAGAGGAGTCCATGTTGGAGCAGGTTTTCTGGCAGGACTGGTGACTCTATAGGGGTCTTTTGCTGGAGCAGACTCTTCCCAAAGGACTACAGTCTGTGGGAAGAACCCCATACTGGAGCAGGAAAAAGTATGAGGAGTGGTTTTGGTGGGCACTTGGCATCCAGCCATAATCAACCCACCACCAGGAGGGGTGGAGAATGTGCTGGTGTTTGTTGGCTGGGGCAAAGTTAATTTTCTTCACAGTAGCTGGTATGGAGGTCTGTTATGGGTTTGTGATGAAAACTATGAATAATTCAGGGATGTTTTCATTATTGCAGAGTAGTGCTTGCACAGAATCAAGGCCTTTTCTGTTTCTAAACCCACACTGCCATTAAAAAGGCTAGAGAGGCATAAGTTGGGAGGGGACATGGCTAGGACAGCTGACCCCCACTGACCCAAGGAATATTCCGTACCACATAGCATCATGGTCAGCATATAAACCTGAGGAAGAACAAAGTGGGAGATGTTCAGAGTGATCTTCCCAAGTAACAGTTACACATGTGGTAGCTCTGCCTTACTGGGCATGGTTGTCTGCCCATGGGAAACAGTGAATGGATTCTTTGTTTTGCTTTCCTTGCATGCATGGCTTTTGCTTTACATATTAAACTGGTTTTGTTTCAGCCCTTGGGTTTTGTCCCTTGTACTTTTCTGACTCTCTTCCACAGCTGCATGGGGCTTAGTTGCCAGCTGGGTTCNCTCTGCCACAGCTGCATGGGGCTTAGTTGCCAGCTTGGTTCAAAACACGACAGTTCTTTCTAGTTGCTGGGACCAGCGAAGAATGGGTTTGCCTTTGCCTGAGGTAGGAATAACCCACACAGTTTTCCTTAGCACATTTTTAGTATTCACTACAGGAATTTTATCCTATTCTATATTATGTCAAATTTTGATTTGTCAGGGCCAGTCCAACTGGTAGATTCCCCAGCGTTCACTAACCAAGTGTCCTTCATTAAATGCTAAATGCCAATGTTTGAAGGTTCCACCACCCATTGTTCTCAGCGTAGTCTTTAACAGTCCATTACATTGTTTGATCTTTCCAGAGGCAGGTGCATGATAGGGAATGCTATACACCCACTCAAATGCCAAGTTCTTTGGCCCAAGTATCTATGAGGTGGTTTGGAAATGAGTTTCAGAGATTAATTTTTTTTGGCAATACTGTCTTACACTAAGATTTGCTTTTCAAGGCCCAGGATAGTGTTCTGGGCAGTGGCACGGGGCACAGGATACGTTTTCAGCCATCTGGTTGTTGCTTCTACCATTGTAAGCGCATGGCTCTTGCCATCATGGGTTTGGGGGAGTGTGATATAGTCAATCTTCCAGGCCTCCCTATACTTCTACTTCAGCCATTGTCCTTCATACCAAAGGTATTTTAACAGCCTGGTTTCCTCAATTGCTTAATTGCAATTTTACATCCATGGACAACTTGTGTAATAGTGTCTAAGCTAAGCCCACACCTCAGTCACAGACCCACCTATATGTCGCAATTCTTCCTTGATGACATGGAGTGTCATGGGCCTACTGAACTGGAAAAAATTCACACTTACACTGCCAATCCAAATCCACCTGAACCACGTCAGTCTTGGCAGCTGCTGGTTGTTCTGATGTTGTTCTTCAATGGCCCAACTCTTGGGTACATGAACATCTACATGATGTATCTGCACAACCAGATTCTCCACCCAGACAGCACTATCTTGCACAATGCTGCAGCCCAGATGGGCTTAGCCCTATGGTGNGGGCTATAAAAAGGACACAGAGAATCTATTCTGTCTAGAAATAGACCAAAAATATGAACATTTAGAAATTTGGTCCCTTGGAGAGAGGAGTCCATGTTGGAGCAGGTTTTCTGGCAGGACTGGTGACTCTATAGGGGTCTTTTGCTGGAGCAGACTCTTCCCAAAGGACTACAGTCTGTGGGAAGAACCCCATACTGGAGCAGGAAAAAGTATGAGGAGTGGTTTTGGTGGGCACTTGGCATCCAGCCATAATCAACCCACCACCAGGAGGGGTGGAGAATGTGCTGGTGTTTGTTGGCTGGGGCAAAGTTAATTTTCTTCACAGTAGCTGGTATGGAGGTCTGTTGTGGGTTTGTGATGAAAACTATGAATAATTCAGGGATGTTTTCATTATTGCAGAGTAGTGCTTGCACAGAATCAAGGCCTTTTCTGTTTCTAAACCCACACTGCCATTAAAAAGGCTAGAGAGGCGTAAGTTGGGAGGGGACATGGCTAGGACAGCTGACCCCCACTGACCCAAGGAATATTCCGTACCACATAGCATCATGGTCAGCATATAAACCTGAGGAAGAACAAAGTGGGAGATGTTCAGAGTGATCTTCCCAAGTAACAGTTACACATGTGGTAGCTCTGCCTTACTGGGCATGGTTGTCTGCCCATGGGAAACAGTGAATGGATTCTTTGTTTTGCTTTCCTTGCATGCATGGCTTTTGCTTTACATATTAAACTGGTTTTGTTTCAGCCCTTGGGTTTTGTCCCTTGTACTTTTCTGACTCTCTTCCACAGCTGCATGGGGCTTAGTTGCCAGCTGGGTTCAAAACACGACAGTCCTTTCTAGTTGCTGGGACCAGCGAAGCATGGGTTTGCCTTTGCCTGAGGTAGGAATAACCCACACAGTTTTCCTTAGCACATTTTTAGTATTCACTACAGGAATTTTATCCTATTCTATATTATGTCAAATTTTGATTTGTCAGGGCCAGTCCAACTGGTAGATTCCCCAGCGTTCACTAACCAAGTGTCCTTCATTAAATGCTAAATGCCAATGTTTGAAGGTTCCACCACCCACTGTTCTCAGCGTAGTCTTTAACAGTCCATTACATTGTTTGATCTTTCCAGAGGCAGGTGCATGATAGGGAATGCTATACACCCACTCAAATGCCAAGTTCTTTGGCCCAAGTATCTATGAGGTGGTTTGGAAATGAGTTTCAGAGATTAATTTTTTTTGGCAATACTGTCTTACACTAAGATTTGCTTTTCAAGGCCCAGGATAGTGTTCTGGGCAGTGGCACGGGGCACAGGATACGTTTTCAGCCATCTGGTTGTTGCTTCTACCATTGTAAGCGCATGGCTCTTGCCATCATGGGTTTGGGGGAGTGTGATATAGTCAATCGTCCAGGCCTCCCTATACTTCTACTTCAGCCATTGTCCTTCATACCAAAGGTATTTTAACAGCCTGGTTTCCTCAATTGCTTAATTGCAATTTTACATCCATGGACAACTTGTGTAATAGTGTCTAAGCTAAGCCCACACCTCCGTCACAGACCCACCTATATGTCGCAATTCTTCCTTGATGACATGGAGTGTCATGGGCCTACTGAACTGGAAAAAATTCACACTTACACTGCCAATCCAAATCCACCTGAACCACGTCAGTCTTGGCAGCTGCTGGTTGTTCTGATGTTGTTCTTCAATGGCCCAACTCTTGGGTACATGAACATCTACATGATGTATCTGCACAACCAGATTCTCCACCCAGACAGCACTATCTTGCACAATGCTGCAGCCCAGATGGGCTTAGCCCTATGGTGTCAGTTACTCTGCTTCCATTGCTGCAGCCAGGTCCACAGGGCATCTGCCAGCATCCAGGAATCAGTATAAAATATTGACCGTTTTTCTTATTCAAGTGTCTAAAGCCAGCTAGATGGCTTTGAACTCTGCAAATTGACTCAATTCAGCTTCTCCTTCAGCAGTTTCTGTAACTTGTAGTAGGGGACTCCATACAGCAGCTTTCCATGTCTGATACCTTCCCACAGGATGGCAGGATCAATCAGTAAACAAGGCATATTTCTTCTCACATTCTGATAATTTATTATATAGTGGGGCCTTTTCAGCACGTGTTACCTCCTCCCGAGGTGACATTCCAAAATCTTTGCTTTCTGGCCAGTTCGTGATAACTTCCAAGATTCCTGGATGACTGGGGTTGTGGTGGATTCAGGGTGCCGTAGAAATCTCTGCGATGTGCCAGCGATTTGGACAGAGCTCTCCAGAGTCCAGTCTTAGAGCATGCAGGTTTATTGGGGAAACAGGGTGGGGGGAGGGGAGAGCGAAGAGAAGAGCTGAAGAGGCTGAAGAGAAGCTGAAGAGAGGAGCCGAGGAGAAGAGAGCGTTGTGTCCNTTTACTCAGGTTTCTTATTTGAACTCATTATGTGATCAGTGTGACCCATTTACTCCATGTAGCATTAGTTGCATGATGTGTAGAGGGCAGCCTGCCTTTGAATATCTGATCCAATATGGGTAATCAGGATGCCAGGAGAAACACCTAAAAATCTGAATCTCCTGTGCAGGTCCCTTCACCCCACTTTGCTTTATGGCAAAACTGGCTTTCAAAAAAATTTGGACTATTTTCTTCCCATTCTCAAAACCTTTTTCTGCTGTATTACCCCACACAATTGTGTCATCAATGTACTGCAGGTGTTCTGGACCTTCACCCTGTTCCTGTGCATTCTGGATCAGTCCATGGCAGTAGGGCTTTGTTTCCACCCCTGGGGCAGTTGATTTCATCCCACCAAGTGAAAGCAAAGTGTGCCTGCACTCCACAGCCAAAGGGATTGAGAAAGATGCATTAGTAGTATCATTTGTGGCACAGCACTTGGCTGCCTTTGACTGCAGCTCATATGGAAGTTCCAGCACGCCCAGTCCAGTAGCACTGAGCGGTGGCATGACTTCATTCAGGCCACAATTGTCTGCTGTCAGCACCCTTTCTCCATTAAACTTTCTCACTGGCTACATGGGGCAGTAAAAGGGTGAGCAGCCTTATCCCTCTCCTCCACCTGGCTAAGAGGCAGGGCCCGTCTAACACTGATCACAAAATTCCCTGCAACCTACTTCTACAAGTGGACAAGAACTTATTTCCATAGAATCAGTAGTACACCAGTCCCTCCATTCTGCTAGCAAGGGTTCACTGTTGTGCGTGTGATTCCTCTGAATCAGATAAAAGCCTATATTTTTAAAGAGAAATTTTATATTTCACTTAAGGAAAGTTGGCACATATTTTTCTGTGTCCAGTGCCATCCATCTTCATGTGTAGAATATATATCATTATTTCCCTTTATTTTGTCAGTAAGAAACATGTTCTGCATAATTTTTACAGCTCTTCTTCCAGTTTAATCTTTTTTCTTTTTTTCTAGGAAGCATTTAGAAAGCTGGTGCTAGATCTATTCTTGTATCTTGTAGGTGAATCCAGAGAAGAACAAAATACCAGGTGAGTACAGCCACCTCTGCAGAACGGCCTAAGGTGACAAAATTAAACACACCATGACTTCTACAGCCATAAAAAAGGCAACAACAGAGTTTGTGTAAGTCATCAGAGAATTAAAGTTCACCTTCTGCAGGGCACTGCATTTACTATCCTCAATCAGATGTCCTCAGGATTTTTTCTTCTACTCAAGAGCAGCCATGATAATCTAATGTTCTAAAATAAATGCACGTGTCTAACATCTGGTAACAACGGAAGGAGACCAAAGCTTATTTACAAATGAGTAGCCACACCATGAAAACATGCTTACACCTGTGTCAAGAACTAATAGCAGAAGCAAAACATTTGAAAATTATTGATTTTAATCACGTTGGATTATTCATTAAAAAAAAAATAAGCCAAGAATGACTCTATGGTAATAAATCTTTTAAATCCTTTAAGTGAATTAAGTTCTAGGAATTCTGTCATTTGAGATCTAAATGCTTTTTGGTATTTTCTACATGCAGAATAAATGTAAGAAAACACATCAAAACATTTTGATATTACTGTCTTGTATGTGATGCTATTTCATGAAAATCTCTGAGGTACTGTTTTATGCAGGTTATTCAGAAAGTGCACATTCTGGTAAAAATGGAAGAAAGACAAGTTTGAATACTTTTATGCCTTCTAAACAATGCACTGCTGTCTAACAGAAGTTTATCAATACTCAACATGTTAGATTAGTGGAGAAATAGCCTAAATTTTATTTTCACAATTAAGTCACCAGACAATAACTTCATAATCAACTATTTCTTTCAACTGAAATATGGGAGCTGACTGGCTATGTAAAGCTTCCTCTTTGAATGCCTTTTCTACATCAACCTGGTAGTCTAACTGAAGAATTAAAGTAATTTAAGTGCCTCTACACTAGAAAGACTCTATAGACAAGAGTCCACATTCCTCTTGTGTTTCAAATCTATTTTTATTGCCTCCAGCCCCAGAACTGATTACATATTTTCTGCTCTTTGTTGTAGCACCACTTCAAAATGCAATTCTGATATTCTCTGCTATCTTGAACAAGCTCACATGCATCTGGAAAAGCAAAATAAGAGACAGATTTAATGAAAGAAAGGTCCACCCATCTCAGAATTGTAAATTCAGGGAAAAGTAACATTTAGTGCAAACTGTCAGACAAAAGAAGTAGCCAGTGTTCAAGGTCTTAGAACGATTCACCAAGTATTCACCTACAATGCCACAGTGCCAGCATAGTCTGAAGACCCTCTTTTTATGATTGATTTACCCAGAAAGAATGTCTGAAACAAGATTTTCAGTGGCATAAATAGAAGGAATGTTAAAAGGTGTTTAGTTTTCTAACACATAATTTTAATTAAAATTTCTAACATAAAACTTTTATTTAAATGATTCTAAAATCACTACACCTGGTCCATAGGGACTAGGAGAATAAACCTTTTAATAATTTCCCTATTCTTTATTCCAACTTCTTATACTGGTATCCATCAATAAAATTTCACAAATGAATATACATAGGTTGTTAAACTACCCATGATAGTCTCTTAGCCAAATCCAAGAGTATTACAGATTCAAATTGCATAAATTAGCAAAGTAGGTGAGAGAAGCATACTTTGAAGCAATCTGGCATTCAGTAAGAACAGATCTAATCATCTTTCACCACTGTAAATTCAGAGTTACCCAAAAGAAGACAGAAAGGCAGCTACAGACTTTGGTGTCAGTACAACATTAAAGAGGAAGAACTGAGAAATAAAGAAATATACCAATACAACTACCTAACTTAAAGATTTAAATCGCCTTCTCCTAATCAAATGAAAAGCAAAAATCTCAAGCAAGAGATGAGCATAAAGTACATCTCTGAAAAGGCAAGTTCTGGAACTGGGCTACACGTTTTTAGAAGTAAACTGTTGGGTCACTAATTACAACACAGGATTGGGGAAGACAGTTCATACATCTCTCATAAGTGACTTAGGTCACTTCTCACTTAAATGCAGTGACCATAACTACTTCCTCAAAGGAAATACTTTATTTTATTTGCATAGTATAAACAGTAACATATCTTCCTGTTACTGATCCTCTGTAATAATGAATGAGGCTACCAGACATTTCCAGAACCATTCTTGAGTGGAGAGGGAAGAAAAACAAAGCTGTAGAAATAAGCTACCACACCCAAAACTATGCAGACACCTTTTCATTTATTTTCAAATAAATTCCCTCTAAATGTAATTTAAACAATAAAAACACTCAATAGTGTTAAAAGAACATTGGTGACAAATAATCTCACAATCACCTTCCCAGACCTATATTTAACAGCAAATCTGCAATGAAAAATGCATCATTAGGAAGCAAAGTCAAAAACACAAAGACATATATTTTGATACCTCTGCTGATGGATCCTGCTCTTCCTACAGGAACAGACTGTAGCAGAGATATATTTAGTTCCTCCATGTTGAGCTAAATTAGCAGCAGGAGTAACTCACTAATTACAGTGCAACTTGGGGATTTTAAAATGATCAACTATTTTAGTAAGGGGGATTAGAACTTTATATGATGTTATTACAGAAAGTTATAAATCAAACCTGAAGTTATAATGACACTTGTAGTTCAGTCTTTAGCTACTATATAGATTTGGACTGACTACAAACATATGGTGACTAAAAGCTTTGGAAAAATGTAATTATTGGAAATTTTTCATCTTGTATAAGTATTCAACAGAGTCCTTCACAATTTAGTCTTTTAACTGAATTAAAAAAGATTTTCATATTCTACAATCATACCATAATCATTACAGGCACTGCTAGTTTCTACTGTTGCCTCTAAGTTTTTCTTGTTCTTCTCCTGAGCTTTTCCACACTCATGGGGCTTTTCCCTTTTAGCATCTTCCTCTGTGAAATATCCATTCTCCTCATAATCATCTCTCATTTCTGGCATTGTGTATACAGGTACTTTGGTGTTCTCTTTCATACTCTTCATGACTCTACTTTCATTTTTTTCCATGTCTTCTACAGCTTGACTGGAACCAGTTTCAGCCATTCCAGGAAAAGGTGTCCTTCCAAGAAGAGGGGGGGGAAAAGTATTTAAGCACCAATATGACCTTGAAAAATGTGTCTGGTTCATTCCTTCTGAATAACATTAAAAAAATTTTGACCCCAATCCCATTTCTATTATAACTAATTTGAATGTAACTACTAACCCAAAGAAAGAAATCTTATGTTCATAGATGCACACTCAAAAAGTTAAATAGGCAATTCCCAACCTTTCAGTCATATATGCTTCCTGTTGTATGTCTCCTCGATCTAAGTTTTCACACTCTTCTTGAAGTTCAGGTGAAGGATAACTGTTCATTTCTTCTGTGAGAAAGTAAAGGTTACATGGGTAAGTTTTAAAGTCATCCAAACTCCAGTATGGTTAACAAAAAATACTGCATTACCTTTTTGTGAATTGGAGTTTGCATACTTCAATAAGTAACACACCATATCCACAGTGACTGACACTATGTCCAGAAAAATGGAAATTATGGTAGAAATCAGCTAGATGAGAATGATTCCTGAACCAATCTTTTATAATTTTGCCTTGCTCTGTAATATACTATTTATCCTTCTATAGAAAATTTGACATCTCCAAGCATATGGTCCTGGTGAGGATTTTAAATAAGTGGCAGTTTCCTCTTTGATAGACTCTTGTTTTCATCTAAGACCTGCTAATCTGAATTGTGTCTTGATAAGTGAGCCCTCCCTCTGCTCTGTAGAAAGGTTAAGGTCAAATATGCTAAATATTTATCTTGTACCTGTCCCAAAGCCTAAATAGGCATAAGAAAAACTCAGTAAATCTGGACTTGTCAATGGTCTGAGGAGAAATGTGGGCCTAAATCAGGAATATGACTGTGTTCTCTTAGCTGAAAAATGGTCTATCTTTAGTGAAAGTGTAGTCCACAAAGCCACGCATTAAATAAAAACTTAAGGGAAAAAGACTACTTAAGACTAGAATAGAATGCTGTTCTGTCATTACTAGCACTTTCATTAATGTCCAGCATCTGAGGTAAACCAATCATGAAAGATCAGCAGCTAAGTTATGACCAGGAATCAAATGATAGCACACATATAGTGACTACCTTCTTCCACACAGCACTTGTCTTTCTTTCCGTAACTTAAGCAAATGCCACTACGTGGTACTTACGTTGTAGAAGATTTAGGAATGCCCGGCTAAACCTCTGAGCATACACCATCTCCGGTGTGGAAACCCTGCCCAGTGTCAGTAAGTGCTGGTCTGTGGGGGAGCTTGACAGCTCCATCAGCTGATTGTCACTCACATCACTGCCAAGCGCAAGAGTGAACAAGGTGAATCCTTGGCACTTGGCTCCGAGTGAAATCTCTCTCAGCCTTTCTCGGTCCCACAAACTTGTTTTGCTTCCAAGTATTGTAAATATGACCCTATGTTTTCTTTGTCTGGGGGCTTTAAAGAATACATTTTCAACCGTCCACCGTAGAGCAGAAGCAATGGCTGACGGCCCTTCCAGTTGGTGAATAGACTCTTGGACATGTTTCTTCATCAAATCTTTATTGCTGTATGTGACTAGATCAAACTCCAAAGCCACAGGTGTCTGGTTTCTGTCAGGCAGGAAGCCCCTGGGAGCCTGCTGCACCACTGCCACTCTGATGCCTCCATATGATTCATTTGGCTGTGAAGAAACAACAAACTGATCCAGCATGTTGCTTACAAAGTCTTTGGCTCTCTGAAACTCTTCACTGCTGATGCCACGAGAGCTGTCGATGATATAAGTGATATCCATATCCATCAGAACTGGGGGAGAAAAGGGCACCTCACAGCTGGTTCTTGGATTGCATTTATCTAGAGGGGAAGAGCCAATAGGCAGTGAACTATTTAGCAATACAACAAATGCAATAATTTATTAAAAAGTTCACACAGTCCTGTAGATCTGTATTAGGTTTGCAGGGCCAGGTTTCAGTAGCGGGAGAGGCTACAGAGGTGGCTTCTATAAAAAGCTGATGGAAGCTTCCTCCATGTCCAGCAGAGCCAATGCCAGCCATCTCCAAGAGAGACATGCCACTGACCAAGGCCAATTAGAAATGGTGGAAATGCCTTTGTGATAACATATTTAGGAAGAAGAAGAAGAAAAGAAAAGTTATTGTGCAGATTTAATTGTGGTCAGAGAAAAGCAGAGTGAAAATATCTGAGAGGAATAACTCTGCTGACACCAGGGTCAGTGGAGAAGAAGGGGGAGGAGCTGTTTCAGGCAGCAGAGCTGAGATTCCCCTGCAGCCCACAGTGAAGACCATGGTGGAGCAGCTGTGCCACTGCAGCCCATGGAAATCCATGAGGATGCAGAGATCCATCTGCAGCCTGTGGATGAACCCCATGCCAGAGCAGGTGGATGCCTGAGAGGAGGCTGTGAACCTGTGAGAGGCCCATGTTGGAATAGGCTCCTGGCAGGGACCTGCAGGACCCGTGGAGAGAGGAGCCTATGCTGGAGCAGGTTTTCTGACAATACTTGTGACCCTGTGGGTGACCCACACTGGAGCGAGCTGTGCCTGAAGGACTGCACCCCATGGAAGAGTGACCCACACTGCAGCAGTTTGGGGAGGACTGCTTCCCATGGGATGGACTCACATTGCAGCAGTTTGCAGAGAACTGTTACTCTTGGAATGGATTCACGTTGGAGAAGTTCATTAAGAACTATCTCCTATGGGAGTGACCGCACTCTCTCCCTGAGCAGTGGCACAAACAATGTGTGATGAACTGACCATAACCCCAATTTCCTGTCTCCCTATGCCACTGGTGGGGAGGAGGTAGAGCTGGGAAGGTGGGAGTGGTGGGGGCAAGGTGGTTGGTTTTATGATTTTATTTTACTTCTCATTATCCTGTTCTGATTTTATTAGTAATAAATTAAATTAATATCTTTAACTTGAGTCTGTTTTGCCCGTGACAGTATTTGGTGAGTGATCTCTCTGTGTCTTTATCTCAACTCATTAACCCTTCATTGTATTTTCTATCCCCTGTCCAGCTGTGGAGGGGAGTGATAGAGAGGCTTTAGTGGGTGCCTGGCATCCAACCAAGGTCAATCCACTAAAAAATTTATTTTATTTTTCTTAAACTTTGATCTAAAATAGCCAACCAACCAAAAAAACCCCAACAGTTTGGGAGCTTGAAATCTTTTCGTTCTAGTAAGGAATGACAGATTGCTGAAGGTTTTGAGATATCATGGGAAATTATTCATGTAGGAGAGCAGGAAAACATTCATAAGGTAAAATTTCACAGATAACAGTTCCCTTGAGAAATTTTCTTCTGTTGAAATCCAAACATTATAAAGGACACAGAAACAAACTATTTTTTTCACCTCAACTCACTCTTCAACATTCTGAAATATTATAATTTAGTAGCTTCTCCCCCTCTCAGTGTAGGATTTACAGCAAATGAGCCTGGTTTCCTAAAAGCATATTGCTATTTTAAGTACATTTCTTTTAAAAAAGATATGCCAAACACAGTAATTAATTTCACATGGTTGAGACAGAAATTAATTTAACAGCTTTTGTGGTTCTAAGATTCTAATTCTTACCATCCACTGAAGAGGAGGTTAAAATTGTAACTCCTCAGCAGTGGTATTCTGTAACCACAAAATGATCTGTCACAGAGGGCAAGAAAGCCCTGTTGCAGAAGGGGTTCAACTGGCTGGAAGCAGGAATGTCAGAAACAGAAAAGCTCCCTGTAAGGAAGTGATGTTTCTTTAGGAGATAACAAGAAAAAGCAACAGCACTGTCTTGTAGCCATCCTGGAATACGAACACTCAGAGACATCTATGGACAGCAGAGCTGGGCTGAACTCCATGTAAACCATCCATGGGATTGGTGATGGTGCAAGTGTATATACAGAATCATCTCTTAACTCATCTCTGCAAACTCTTGTAGAACCATTTATGGCAGCAGGATTCTAACCAATGCCTTTTTCATTAATATTTTTCTTTTATATTTTAGCAAAGGCATGTTTAAGATGCACCATAAAAATTCCCCAATATCCCATTGCAAAATAAAATTCTAGAATTTGGTATTGAAATGGTAAATAGATCAATAAAACAGATGCAATTTGTAAAATATCTTACCAAAGCAAAGTGTGCAATATGTGATGCCCTCCAAATTTTCATCCTGTTGTCTTTCCCAAACAAATAATTGAAATCTTCTAGTGTCATCGATCTGTTTTGAAGCAGACACAAAAGTAACATTAAGAAGACAGGCAAAATACATTAAGACCTTTTTCTTTTTTTCTGCCAGTGAAGGATTGTCACCTTTCCTTAACAGGGTGTTATTTTTCTACAGAGAAAAGGGAAGCTGATAAATATCTCAGCTCTTTCTGGGACAAAGAGTGAAGATGATTTCTTGGGAGAGAAAATTCTAGCATTTAAAAGTTCTAGCATGAGAACAACCCATGTGTTTCCTGTGATCATCTGAAGAAAGATAATTTTTCACAGTAGAAGATTTGACCCAGAAATGCTTGAGGAAAAAAACAAATTATTAAACTTGAGTAAACTGCTGAAGAACTTTAGTGTCCTTTTCCTCAGGTGTAGCTTCCCCCACTCCGGGGGTCCATTCTACAATTTCACCTTCCACCACCCAACCCCATTCAAATGGGATCCAATGGAAAAGCATTTACTTGTGGATTAAGATAAATAAAAATTACTCTAAAATATCATAGTACTTCAGGAAATGAACATATATGGATAAGCTATAATGGTGAGCAAAGAAATAATTACTTCTTTGCATTAAACTTCAGCTTTGTGCATTGTACACAACACAATTAAATTCTGATTAATGTCTGTAAAGAATGTTATAGACAGAACTCTTCAAAGGAATTAGAGCTGGCAATGACTGTGTGAGTAATCTCTAAACTGAAGTTCCTAAAGCAAAGTAAAGCCAATAAGTATCTGTGGCTACAGACTTGTAGGATCATAAAGATTATACCATCTCTCAACTGCAAGGGTAGAAGTCTATCTGAAAAGAAAAGAGAAGTTGTGTTTGTTTGGGGGTGGTGGTGAGGTTGGTTGCCGTGCCATCATTGTAAACTTAAAGGAGTGCTGGGCAGTGAATTTTTTGCCTTTCCCCCTGCTCAGCAGCTCTTTTATGCTATTCTGCTCTGAAGACTGATTTATGTAAAGTCACCAGATGTCATCACATACATTCAGAATTGTAATCTGCTTATACTAAGTAAAGAAAATACTGATTCTTGCTCCTGTTTATCCTGTGGAGCAACCCAGGCAATAAACTATAAGCTTTTTTCTCATATGTCAGCAGAAATGTTTTATTCTGCTAAATTATCATTCAGCCAAAAAAATACATGAATCAACCAACAAATATGAGGCTGCATGAGAATAAACATAATATGAATAATAAAGGGCTGACTTAGATGTTGCTAGATCAGAACTTAGACTCCAAGTTTTGCACTTTTTATCATATACAAGTGAACATATTTCTTTTAGAAGGACAGTTTTGAGGAAATAACAGCTGGAAGTAATTTTATTTTGAAAAAGTTAAAACTGAGTACAGATGATATTAAAACAAATTGAAAAGACCGAGAACATAGAATCTATATTGTGAAACCTTAAATAAATTTAGAATTGCTTTCCTTTTCTACCTTGTAAAATGGACTGTTTATTTTTGTTTCCTTTTATATGAAGTCATATTTTAAAACAAAATTTCATCATTTTCTCCTGTATTAATGGCAATAAAGATCTCAAAAGGGGCTTTGTTAATTTGATTTTCTTTTGAAAAAAACTAGTGTGCTTGAAGCCTTCTAATTTTTCTAGAAACTAGGGCCACAGTTTGTTAATTACATAGTTATTACATGTCACAACTTCAGAAGTGTAATGGCATAGGTAAATAAGTGAAAATAATACAACCTTATGGAAATTCTCTGATTTTCCCTAAAAGCACATGTGATTAATAATTCATGTGCAGAAAGAGGTCAGATGGTGATCATTATGGTCAAGTGAATCACTGTTTCTTTGTAAATGTCCCCCTTTCTAATAAAGGATTGGACAGTTCCTGCAGAACTTACTGGCTTGAAAGCAGGATTCACTCAAATACTAGCAGATACTCAGCAAAGAGGTTACTGACTCAGTCTTCTATAGGCTGTCTACTTACAGAGAAGGCACGTCTGACATTTGGAACTTCTCTGAAGGCAATAACCACTGGAGTGATATCCAAGGCACTCAACTCAAGCACAGCTGTGCTGATGGCAACTTCATCCTGTGATGGACCATTGGCAAAAAATAGGGCAACTTTTCTTGTGAGGATACCCTGACGAACACGTTTGAAGACATTTCTTGCAACAAATCTCATGGCTGCCCCAATATTTCGTTTTCCAGTGGATCTCTCTAGTGGGATTCTCTGGATTGCTTGCAGCAGCAAGTTGCTTTTTTGGAATTCTGAGAATCGGATGAGGTAGCGCATGTTGGTATTGAAAGAAACAACAGAGACACGAGCACCGATTGGGCAATTGCTTTCACTGATCTTAATGGTCTTCAGCAATGATATAACAATGTTCCTCATTCTTTCAAATGCAGCTGGTGTAACATCATCAGACATATCCAAGGCAAATACCATTTCAGTTGGATAAGCTGGACATGTGTCTGTATATTGAAGCAGAAAAGTTGCATGAGAACATTTCCACAACTCAAACATTGCTGATTTTTTCATCAAGTCTATAAAAGAATGGATGTGCAGAGACCAGCTGGGCTTACCTGATGAGCATGCTGGAAGGAAGAGAGGGAGAGCAATTAAATTATTTTGGACTCATGCATTAAAATAGTGACATATTCACTTGCTTTCAATAAAGAGCCTGACTCAAAGTTCAGACAATCATCAGTGCAAGACCACATTTACAATAAAATACTCGAAATAGTGCAATTTTACTGGATAAGAATTTAAAAAATTATCCTGGGCTCTGCTGAGCACACATGTCTGAGAATGAACACACCTAACCTTCCGGACACCTGATAAACAAATACTGTCTTCTCTCAGAGAACTCCCCAAAGGGTGATGACACAATACCAAAGATTAATTTAATCTTTAATGAGGAAAAGAGATACTTGTTGTAGTTTTTGTGATAAACAGAGAGGGGAAAATGAGCAAAAAGCATAAGTCTGCTTCATACACCTGGTGAAACCCCCTTACAATTAATAACTACTGGTCAAACTGAACCCAGATACAAACTACCAGTTTATAGGGTTTCTAATGAAGGCTATCCTATTTAAGACGAGTGACTAGGCAAAATTAGAGGTAAATGAAGATGTTCCCCACTTACGGCAGTTTTTTCGGGTAAAATTCACAAGTTCACAAGGCTGCAGGTTCAAAATATAAAAGTAATTAATGGCAAATCCCAGACCATCAAGACTGGGAATCTTACTATTGGTTTGAGCTGAAGGTCATATCCCACTGCCTAAAATAACTCTCATTACAGTAAACCCAGAATCACACAATCCAGTTCCTCTTTATTTCAAATAGCATGGGGACTCCCTCCCCTTGCTGCAGGAACTAGGCACATTTTTAGACCTTGTCTGTTGGCATTTAATAGTCTTCTGGAGTATTAAGCAATAATTTATCCATTCTTTATTTTGTGTAATAAACTGATTGAGGACATGACCAGTCAATGGCACTTCCATAAAAGAATGGCCATTTAAATAGCAATTCACATAAGGGAGAGGTCCACGAGGGAGGAGAGGACACACCTGCAATAGTATTGCCTGCAGGTAGTCATCCATGCAAGGATTAATGGAGCCTTTACTCAGAAGTGTTCATTTTACATGGGATTAGGATTCTGAATCCTGCACTTCTATTCCCAGTGAAAATAACTGTTGCTGAAGAAATGCCTTCCTTTAAAAGAGGGGGAAAAGTAATGCTAACATGAGATGGTGTGTAAATTGATATGAGTGAAGAAACAGATAAATTAGTATTAACGGTCCAACAGTTGGTAGAAGTTTGGACATGGTGTTAATCCACATGCATAATTATTTCTTATTCCTTGGTTGTTTGCAGAATGGAAGAATCCACTGCAGACTCTGACAAGCACATGGAAAGGATATAGTTTTATAACAGTTAATTGTGCTCATTGCTGCCAGTGCTTTTAAATGGAAGACTAAGACATATAATTCCATGCAGTATACAGTTAGCTGTAAGGTGATTACTTACTTCCATTAAAATGGTGCCCATTGGTCCCTTGGCACCCTGAAACAAATTAAACACAGGTTCAAAAAATCAATCACTGATAATTTATTTCCATCTATTATGCTGTAGCCCAAAGAAAATGCAGGCATTCAGTGTTTCCCAACAAGCATTTTATGAATTTGAAATATGAGGAGACATCAGTTTCCAGCATAGATTTCTGTGGACCTGTTCAGAGCTGCAGGTTACTTCTCAGACTTATTTCTCAGTCCATTTTCCTTAATGGTTTTTAAATGTTCAGTACTTGTTATCCTTGAGGACCAGTATAATTCAGAATTGGAGTTCCTTTATAAAGAGTAATTTCTGTGCCATGGTTCAGTTATTTGCACTTTACATACTTTCCAACATCTGGTGTGTGACAAGCTTGCCCCCTCCTCTTGCATGGTACAATCTCCACAGTTCTACCTTGAAAGATCCTGCAGACCATAAACATCTCATGACTGCTCAACCCATCTAGATAGCTTTGCCTACTCTGCAAACTTCTCCATGGGAGCCCTGGAAAAATGACAGCACTCGAAGCAGTTTTTTTTCAAAATAAAAGTGTTGTTAAATGTTTATAACAGGAATAAAATACAGGGAAAATAAGTCATTTTCAAGGGAGCTTGAGAGTATTCATCATATGTGCATTTCAGATGCACAACACTACTGGAAATTTCTACTTACTCCCAGGGAGCTGCAGCGAGATACACAGGAAAAATTTGAACTCCACATCCCACAACTTCTCCTCACCCTCTCTCTACCATAACACTACAGTTTATCAAAATTATATACTTACTTATATTTCCAAATTAGAGCCCTGTCTCCATATTTGTTCTTTCCCCTTCCAATTAACCTTCCATCCTTCCATCTTCTGCCTGAGCAACCTTCCTCACCTCCTCTGCTGTCTTGCTGCTAGCACCATCACAGACATTCCATGCTTTTTTCTTGTTATGTTTCCCAGCAGGTCCATGTCCTTCTTTGGTACTGTTCAGCAAGAGTTAATTTTGAATTGCCTGAGTCCTAATGAATGCTACTTGCAGCAGCTCAGTGGTGGTGACAGAGCTGTGTAGACTTGATACATATGGATAATCAAATCACCAAGCTAGGAAGGATGGGTAAAACAAGTCTGTCTTGGCTGGCCCTGAATATTACCTGTACCTCTTCTTGCATCCCTATCTCTTCCACTTGCAACAGAGTTTCCCCTTTCTCATTTCACTGATGCACTGCTACTGCAATAATCTCACCAGGACCATAAATCCTATGGTCTACTCTCATTTCTACATTTGAAGACGAGACCTAGAACTTGAAATATTTCTGCCTGGACCATGGACTGGCAAGGCCTACAGCAGTGGCTCATCAACTCCCAAGATCTGTTTATCTGTAACTTTTGTGAGCGGCTAAGCAGCAGTGAGGGCAATGTACTCCAGCTGGCACTCAGCCATTCCTGTGCCCAGCATCATGGAATAAAGTGGGACAGGTACATTCATTAACCAACACAGTTTAATGAGAAGGAAAAAAAAAGTTTTCTAAGCTTCACACATCCTGTGGGCCATGTTATATAGGTAAAAATATTTTTATCAATAATGTTCCACATTTAGACTGAAAGAGTAAGCTTAAGAAAGTTTAAGAAGAAAATAGTGAATAGGGTCAGTATGGAGCTGATTTGCAGGATGGCCCCAGGATAAACATAGACATACACAGGGATTTTCCTAACTATCTAAAGGGTTAGTCCTAAATCCTATTGAAATCCACCATCCTTTTACCTACTTAGGTAGAGAATAAAACATTTTGTTGTGTGAAATGCAGAACACAGACACTGGAAAATTACATCAAGAGATCTACTTGTATATATTGATTAACGGGTTACAGTCAACTTAAGCTTTAAATAAGTATCTGTTACTGCAAGTTTGATTTTAAACAGCTTTTTCTTTATGAATGAAAAAAATACACTGGCTTTCAGCAGATCAATTCAGTTCTATATTTCAATACCCTCTGCTCTTTTAGTTAGATGTTTATCCAGCCAAAAGATAATACTAAATACTGTGGAAGAAGTTCTGGCTGGCATTGTATTGTTGCCATTACATTTCCAACAACAGGTGCACATACATCCACAGGCAAGACATAACTCATATGCAACTGCCAGGCCAATTAAGCATAGTTTACCAGGTGAAATACTACTAGATATTCCATTAATCTAATAGTAAGTTTAAGAGCAATTTAAGAGTGATTTTTTAAAAATCAAAATTTTATTTTTAACAAATAAAAAATAAAATTACCATAGGTCCTGATGGCCCTTGGTCACCTGGATCTCCCAGGGAACCTGGTGTGCCAGCATTACCCTAAAAATAGAAATACAAGTTTCATTCCTTATCATTGCATGCACTGGTACCAAATTCCACCAAGGAAAAAAACTCCGCAATGATATTTTAAGTTGGATCCTGCATTTTCATAAAGATAGACCACCACACCTAAGAATTATTAGAAACTAACACTTCTGAAGATTTAGACCTGCAATCTCTCAAGACCCCTTGCCCAAGACACTGCAATAAAAGATCCGAGTGGAAACCAATCTAAAAAACTTTAGGTGAGAAAACAGAGCCTGTAAGGGTTTTACTTTTAGAACTCTTCATAGAGTTAGCAGATTTATCATTCTTACTCTTCTACCCCTAATTCCTTTGGGTCCTTCAGCTCCTGGAATGCCCTGATCTCCTTCTTCTCCCTGAAAATTAATGAAATCCAGAATTTATTGGAAAGGAGAAAACAGACAAAAACACAGGTAACCTCTTCCAAATAAGAATAATGTAAAACAAGACAAAAAGAAAGCAAATATGCCCATTTAATCATACCTCTGGACCAGGATATCCTATGAATCCAGATTCTCCCTATGAAAAGAAAGGACAAAGACTTCATAAGAATCTAGAACTTTGTGATCTGTTTAGTGTTTGATGTCTTTAAACTAAAAGTAATTTCAAAATTATTCTCAGCTTTACAACTCATTTGAGTAATAGTGGCCGCTACTCTGGTCTCAAATGACACCATTTTCGATTAATAACTTGCTAATCTAAAGGAAGAGCATTTTAAGAATTTCCTACAGTTTCTAAATTTTCAACAATATTTCATTTCTCAATAAGTGCTTTATCAAAACTTATTTATGCCTCCTAATAACATGCATTACAACCCATGTGTAGCAATTGTGAGTAAAGTATAACATCCAGAACTCAGTGTTTGAATGTAGTTTCAAAATTTTATACCATCCAGACTAAACAATAATACCATAATATTTCCTTGCCTTATTAGAAGTCAATTCAGCAACTTTTTTCAGTCAGTTCAGTTTCTGGTGTGTTCTTTGTTCATACATGAGAAATACGGAAACTCACAAAAACCAATCAGAAATGAAGTATATTTTTCCTAAACATCAGAGTTCATACCACTTATATATGTCCGTGTCCTCTTGCATATAAAATACATGTAACCTATGAAACTCTCCCATCAAAAGAAATTGTTAGAGCCAGGAAGGTGAGAAAAGAGATCGGAAAATAAGAAGTACCAAGAACCATTTTACCAAAAAACCATTTTAGAAAAAGGAGTTCATCTATTGGAGAGGCTCCTGGAAAGACTTTCATATCTTTTCTGTAGATTTCTGCAATACTCTGGTTCTCCCACAAGAAGGGAGAATGAAACAGAAGGGCCTACCAGTGAGATTCACTGGACCCTTTCTGTTTCACAAGCAACAAGAAGGGACTAGTGTTACAATACTACACAAACTCTTTGAAAGGAGAACTGCAGCTGTTTCCAACATCCTAACCACTTTGCTCATGGACTGATCCACTGGTGCCATGATTTTGACCTCATCATTTCTGTATATTTTTTATTTTAGCTGGATTCTTGTATAATTTTAGAGAAGTAGGCATTTCATTACTTTTTTTTTTTCCCAGCTCTTTGAAGGGAATTATAAGAATTTCTTAGCAATCCAGAGGTTAATCCTCAGATCTTACTGCTGACTGTAGAATAAGGAAGAATATTTCACATTAAAACAGTGAGGACATTTGGAGAGTATCACCCTCACCTTGATAGTTAAGGAATCCCTTCTCTGAAAGAAGAAAAATTAAAAGAGCCCATAGTCGCTGGCCCACCAATATTTGCCAGTAACAGTGTCCAGTCAGGCAGGCTGAAGTGGGAAGAAAGCACTGTGTACTCCAAGAAGTACAATCCTCCACATATGTATACACACATCAGAAAAAGAGTATGAGTGAGTGGTCTTCAAAAGAATATCCTATGGAAGAATGTCTCACAAGGATTGTGGTAATCCTGAGCCTCTCAATGAGGTACTTAGAAATGTACTTGGCATGTTTTACATTTCTTTTTAATCAAATATGGATGGTCGTGTTTGATTTGACACAGTAGAATGGAGACTGAGAGACTCTCTGACTTGAAGCACTTACCTTTGCTCCTTTGTTTCCTTCAGGACCATAGGCATCTCTGCCATCCATGCCCTGTTTATGTTAAATATACTATGAGTGAGCTTTTAATAGAGCATTTGGTTTATATCCAATTTCATTTTGGAATAAAAATGTCCCATTACAATGATGTGCCCAAGTTGTTAAGACTGATGAAGTAGTACCAGCTATCAAAACACAATCTAAAAACACTAGCAAATGATGACAAAAACTGGAGAGGGAAAACAAGGATAGAAGTCATATTTCCTTTCCACTGTGTGCCCTGCCTTTATTATACTTTCTCTCTTCTAGAGAATTTGAGGGGAAATATATTCACTCTAGCCCACAAGAAATCTGGTGTCCATAAGGAAACTGAGAACCAAAGGTGAAATAATTTTAATTGTATCAGATAGAGAAAATAGAAGGAAATTAACTGTACTGATCCAGATGGATAGGTATTAAAATACAGAGGTCCTGAATTAAGAGAGAAAGACTCACAGGAATGCCTCTCTGTCCAGGGGGTCCAACTAGGCCCTTCTCTCCAGGGTCACCAGGTTCACCCTGTTATAATTGAAACACAAAAGCCATTAGTTTGGCTCATTCAGGAGAATTCTTCTTTCTGAAATGCAAAATTCTCTGTTAAACTCAAGTGTGCCTATACATTTTATAGGCTACTTGATGCTGAGCAAATACATTCCATTACAGACATGTTTCATGGACTGTTCCTAGTGGTGGAACTGGAAAGGACTTGGCAAATCAGAATATGCTGAGCATTCATGCAGCTAAACCCCAGATGTTGTTCAATAAAAGTCCCATTGTTATAAAGAATTACAAGTGAGAAAGAAAGTGGAGATTGAAAAAATTTATATTAATGGTAGCAGGAATTCTACCAGCCTGAAGCACCAGTATGTAGCAAATGATATTTCTCAGGCAGGCTGTCTGCATTGTGCTCTTTGTCCTCTTGCAGGGTTTCTTTTCTTCAGTTCCATTTTTGTTTTCACTTTCTAATTGAACATTCTTCTAACAAAGAACCTAATATTAAACAGCATGAAACCAGACTGAGAAAATTGCATGTATGATGGAAATTCCTATATATCTTCTCAATTTTTGTCACTGTTTTATTAAATGTTTTCACACAGTGACTCTTTTCATAGTAGCACTTTGACCATCTGATACCTCTCTGTCACTGAATGTTACAACCCTTTAAAGAGACTGAAAGTCTTAGGTAACTGGTATTATTTGTCATTTTTAGATTCAGAGATGCAACAACACCCAAACTAAGTTATTTTTAATAAATAAAATCTCACACACCAACACCATAAATGAAAGAAAAGTAAGGGATAACATTTATTATAAGTGAGCACTAATTTGAATAACCTGTTAGTATAAGCCTTTCTGTTTACCTCCACATTTATTCAGTTTTTCTCAACATGTGCATTCATCTAAAATAGACATCATAACAGTCAAGGTTCCTTGGACTGGTTTGGAATCTTTAGAAAAACACAGTTAAAATAAGAAGCAACGTTTTTTTGAACTGGGAAGGTCAGATTGGATGTTAAGAAAATGTTCTTCACCCAAAGGTGAAGTCAGTGATTCAGTGTTGGTCACTGGAACAGGCTCCCCAGAAAAGTGGTCACAGCACAAAGCCTGTCAGAGTTCAAGCAGCATATGAATGACGTCCTTTTTGGTTTACCTTTAGGTAGCTCTGCAAGGAGCAGGGAGGTTGGACTTGATGATTCTCATGGATTCCTTCCAACCTGAGATAGTCTATGATTCACTGGTGAGCATTTTCAACAGATTGGACAGATTCTAGGAATCATAAAACAAGCTTAAGGGTCAGCACTGTGTTATTCCTGCTCCATTTTGTGAGAAGCCAGGTCCCATTCAGAACCATTGCCACAAGAGAAATTACAACAGTGGTCATGGCAGCATTAAAAACTTCTTAGTATAGTTCTGACACCTGTAAGACTACCTTGGGCGCATCACTTGTCTTGCCAAGCAATCTAAAAATATCTATAAAACTTAACATCCTGCACGTTTCACAGCATGGAACTAACCCTTTGTTAGTCTATGTTTCTTTGGTCAGATTCTTGAATGAATGACACTGTTAAATTGCTGCAATTAGATGTTTTAAAAATCTTCACCTTTGCTCCTCTTGCACCTAACTTTCCAACAGAGCCAGGTGAACCTGGAGTCCCCAGACTACCCTGTAATAAGAAGTATCAGTTAAAAGGTGCACAGTGAAAAAGTCTAAGCCTCACTGCACTCAAGGATTCATTGCCACTTGAAATTACTACAGAATCAGTAAAAATATTAGGCTTTTGAGGACCACAAGTAAGTTACTGGACAAGATATCATTCCACTTATTTCTGTTATCTGTACAATTGTACTGTCGTAAAATTCTCAAAATGCAATCAACTGTGACCTAAATGTCATCTTCTACCTACATAGATATCTAGTGAACACATGCATATGTGTACAAAAATGTCAGTGCACACATATAATTGGTCATGTAAGCAATTACTTGATTGAAACAGATGACCAAGGCTGACAGCATAAGACATCCCAGCCATGACTTACAATGGTGTAATTCCAGAGCAAGAATCCCCAAAATCAACAGCATCACACAAGTGAGAAGTTCAGCAGACATTGCTCAATAGTTACAACCTCATCATACCCTAGCACTTGCTATTCACCAACCTAAATTTATTTTCAAGGCTGTTACTTTATCACAAGACTGAAAATCAGTTTCCTTGAGTACTATACCAAAAAGTCCTTGGTTTCTACTTTTTATAAGTTTTTTGAAAACTCTTTATAAGAACCACATCAACACTGAGAATGAAAAGCCCTAATGTGTACAGCTGGAATATATTATTTAATGCTAACCAGAGGGCCTGGCATGCCTTGAGGTCCTGGAGGTCCTCTGATCCCTTGTGGTCCTCTTGGGCCCTGATGTAAAGAACCATTGAAACAAAAAGTCAGTTCAATGTTAACAGCCTTTCAATGATGATTAGATTGCTGCAATGTCCAGAATCCAAGTGTCTGTTTCACAAGCCTTATTTTACAGGTGAAACTTCTGGCTGTTTGGTTGTAAGGATCTGACTGTGTGAAGCAGCTGAGATGGTCACTGCCTGCCAGCCTGATTCACAGACTCACTGAGGTGTCTAAGACACCAAGGGAGCCATAAGCAGCCTGTTATCAACTAGGTATGCTTTCTCTATCCTAAAATGTAAAATTAAAAGGATCTTTAGAGCATCTAAGAGCATCTTTAAACTAGAAGCTACTGTAAGAAGTCTACCATTATAATTCTCTTCAAAATTACTCCACCCAGCAATTTTTTCAAACACACAGCTTTTCTCATTGCTTTTGCCAATGCAATAGATTTTATGAATTTATTGCTAAGAATTTCTAATTAATTCATTTTGAAGATATCTGCTTGATAATATCATATAAGTTGGAGATGTGTTGGCTAAATTACTTATTTTTGCTACTCATATTCCTCTTTTAATTTCGGTAGAAGTTGCACCCATGTAACCTTCCACATTTAATTCCTCAGGATTACAGAAAAGATTTGCTAAGGAGGAGTCTTACTCATAATATTCTTTAGTTGAAATCAACAAAGATTTCCAAAACACACACAAAAGATCAAGGCTGACAATTTATTTTCTCCATAACTAACATAAAACCAACTCAGAAGCTCTATTAGTTACCTGTGGGCCTGGAAGACCAGTTTCTCCTGAGTAACCTCTTTGCCCCAGATCTCCTGGTTCACCCTGCCAGAACAAAACCCAAGAAAACAACAACAAACCCAGACAAATTAGTATCTGTCATTTGTACATCAAAAGATAATAATTTCATATCTGTACAGAGTATTAGTCAATAGAATGTTTTTCAGTGCTCTCAAACAGGTTTCAAACAGCTTCAAATTCCTTTTGAAGAAAACTCAAACAAAAAGCAGAAGAGTAGCTTTTCTTTATTTTAAGGAGTGTGATGTATTAAAACCTGCAGCAGAAGAGGTCAGTTTTATTTTGCTGAATACATTTTACACTATGTCTCAGCAATATTTGTGCATTACCCTTGTCCACTGCAAAGACCGGAAGTCATAAAGCCAGGCCACAAGGGCAGATCCTCTTTCCCCTTACCCATGGAGAATGGCTCTAAGGGGGAATCATGACTTCACAATCACACTAGAATTAGACCCCTTTTTACTCCCCATCACTCTGGTTTTATTCTGGTTATTCAGTGAGGCAAATCAAATCTGCCTTGACCACTGGAAAAAAAATTTTCCCGCTCCCATCTCCATAAAGCTGAGGATGAATCAGTTTAGCTGACATCCATAAGAAATACTCACTGTCTTCTGGACTGAGTAAAATGGTGACAATTAGCACTAAGATATGCCAGGCCTTGCAGACCCCCTTTCACTGGAGAAATCATAAATATATGTCTGAAGATGCTTGGGAAACAGATGGTTCTGGAAAGAATCTTCCAAGGAAAAAACAATTTAAAAGGCTGAAGTTTCTTTCTCCACCATGTGAATGAAACAAAAGATAACAACAGGGGGAAAAAAAAAGCCAAAAGCAAAAAAGAAAGTTAATTTATAGCCAGAGTAAGAACACTATAAAATGGAACATCAGTAAGTATATGTTATTGCCAGATGTAAAAAAATCAAGTAAAAATAGATTTTTTACTATAATGAGTTATAGTATAAGTTTCTTAGGCACACTACTAAAATCCAAAACCAATATAAAGTTTTCAGCTACTTAAATTTACTTTGAATCAAAACTCAGAAAAATGATTGTCCTTTCTTTTCCCCTGTCTTTTCCTCTATCTTGCCTTCCTTTAATTTATTTGCCTTTCCCTCTTCACTATTTTGCTTTATTTTCAGCACACAGGCTGCAGTGTTGTTCTTGTCTGTGAGAAACACCTCTGTGATACCACACCACATCTTCTGCTCCTTCTGTGTGCTGACTTCTTCTGACTGTTAAGAATGGCTAGCTGTGCTTCTTTATGTTTTTTTGGATATTTGAAAAAGTTAGTCTCCTTTTATTACAAAAAGGTTCAAACAATTGGAACTACAAGTCCTGGGAAGAGTCCTTCTTAGGATGTGGTGAACAACAGTGTGTTCATGCTGACTGCAAGGGAAGTTAATGACTTTGTTGATGGGGGTGTTACTTCAGTGCCTTTTATTAATAGCTAAACCCAATACAAGTCTTTAGGTGTCAGGTGGGTGAATTCTGGCTCACCGCCTCTAATTCAATTATTTGTCCCTGAGTATGTCACCACCAATATCTATCTTATTTATCTGAAGGAGGGATTCTTCTTTATTCCATTTCAGCACAAACTCTTCCTCTTCCAGAGGTAATGGCCATATCATAAGTCCTTACAAAGCAGGACACTGTCCACAGAAGGGCCCTTGAAGACTCCACAAACATCAGGACTAAATAGATCTGCTTCCTGGCTCAGGGACACCAGGAAAACTTCACAGTGAAGCTCTCATAACTTCTGCTGAGAGACCTATGCCCTGTGGCAGCTTTGTAACATCCTGCCGTGCAAGAGATCTCAGTGGGATGACACAACACCCAAAATTTCACCCGAGGATGGATGTCACTGTCATATTGCAGGTTCTACTGTTCCATTTTGCTTTTCCAGGTGATGTGGAAGACAGAAGTGTGCAATTCCCTTTTCCATTCAGTTTTTTACAACTTTTCAGTGAAGGATATTTACATTACCTGTATTTGATCATTGATTGGTACCTACCTTCCAATGCTTACTGACCCAGACAAATTGTTTTTTATTATGCTTTTAGAAGTGAAAGCTGATTATCAAGTACTTGAATGAAAATAGTTTAAAAGTTCAGTCATTTCTCTTGTTTCCTGCCATTTTACAAAAGGGTGGCCTCATCACTGGCTGAGGGGGCTTCCATGGAGATGAAGAGGGTTGTCTCAATGAAGGCTCAATTAGTTGAAAAGGTTCAACTAATTCTATACTCTTTGAATTTACTAAACAAGTTGGACATTCTTATTTTCTAACCACATCAGAGTTCTTGTGCTTGTTAGTACAAGCAAGATATCATACAGATACATTTCCACTGACAGATCCACTAAGTTTCATTTCAGTTTCAGCCCTGTAACCCCAATAGCTTACTTGGATTATTTCTTTTTGTTGGTACCTGACAGAATAATGCAAACATTCATCAGACCTCAGCTGCAATCCAACGGGGAAAAGAAAAAAAAAACACTAAGTTTCATAATTACCTAAGAAATGGGTTTCTGAGTGATTGAGCAAGGATCAGAAAAATTAAGAGGCAAGCTCAATGAATATCCTTCAATATTTTAATCTAAAATGTCTTCATAAACCCTATAAAGAATTTCTGAGATAGAAATAGGAAAAAACTATAAAATGCTCATACTCTTTCAAGTTACGCTGATCCCTTGCAATAGCCAAAGCAGACAGTATCAAAATCTTCCAGTCTATTCCTATCTGCAGTACCTCAGTGAAACTTCTGGATTCTCAAAGTGAAATCCAAATTGGGGCTATCAGAAACCAGTGAAATATTAATTTGAATAATCTAAACGTAAAAAATCTGTGTTACCTGGCTGCAGCACACAGGAAAAAAGTAATAAAGGTATGGCAAAACCTCTCAACACAAGGGGGACAGGAAGCCCCGAAATCAGAGAAAAATCAAACATTGAGCTACTGAAAAAATATTACTGCCATAAAATACATTACCCCTTCTCAGTAGTCTTTTTCCTTTGCTGAAATTGATGTTCTATATTGCATCACTGTGGTTTTTCTTGCCATTATTTATTAACACTTTACACTTGGCCTACTCAAAATGCTGGTCTGCACATTTATTCAGAAGCTACAACTCTTCCCATTTCCCATAATCCAACAGAGGACAGGACTTCAAGATGTATTCCATCCTGCTGGTACTGACAGTGTTGTACACAAAATTGTAATGTTTCCTTGGGTTTATATGCACTAAGACAAAGGGGAAATGCTATGCCATGGCATATACCATCTTCCTTATTTCTGTTAGCAACTTGGTAGAGAGATTGGGTCAAATGTGAACCATTTGTTGTGTTGTGTTAAGTAAGGTTTTCTAGAATGATCATATAACCTATACTTGAGAATGCATAGAATTTAATTTTTACTTGCACTAACCCATCCTGAAATATAGCTGCCTTTGGATTCATTTTCATAACTGTATTTTGTAATTCATACTCTGGGACAAACAAACTTTCTTTTCCAAGAACATTATCTGAATTATTGTTTAAAAGAATTGCAGTGATGTCTTTACTAAGTACATCTCAGGAAACTTTTCTTGCATTGTGACTCTATGGGGTATAAGTACAGGAAAACCAGGGCTACCACCTAACAATGAGAGAGTTTGTCATCTCTCAATAACATGAAAACTTTTTCCACCAGAGAATCTTCCTGGAATGATCAGTCAGCATGCAGTGGGCCTGACCTATTCTGCATGTGCTATAATCTTTTAGATATTGACTTGGGAAATTATTTTCAAAATCTTGATTATGTTATATGTTTTGAGCCCATTTTCAGAGCTGCAGTTAACACCGTCATGTTTATTTTTAGCAAAGAGTCATGTTGAACTTGCCCTGATTTTATCTGTGCTGCATGTGTGTATCATGCATATCTCTGTGTGCACAGCATAGGAGGAATAAACTGTCAGACTTTGCAGCCTGACTACTCATTCCTGTCATCTTTAGTGACAGTCTTTTTTCTAGCTACATTCCCATATTTGCCCTAATAATGAAAGTAACTGTCCTTCTATTTTGATGAAAACTCCTTCCCAGCTCTAAATCCTTCAAGTCAGGAGGGCCTCTACTACATCCACCCAAGATTCAAAGGCTGCCTTGGCTTGAAATAGACTTTTGATAGTTAAACACTTGTGTTTTGGCTCACAATGAAGTTTTTCCTTTAAGAGGAGCAAACATTCAGACTGGCCATGTAGCTGCATATAAATAGGTAGCAGCAGTGTCAGCCACTCACCTTTATACCTGGAGGGCCTCTTCGACCTGCTGCACCCTAAGAAGGAGTGGAATGAGAAATTACATCCAAAACACTGAGCAATATGTGAAACAGCAGCTTATCATAAAACACATTATAAATACAATAAAATAAAATAGAGCTTAAAGAAAGCAGAGATTATCTCCACAGAAAGATTTAAGGTAAAAAATGAGAAAAGGGTGGATTTGGGACAGGAATTCTTACACAAGTATGCCTTTCCAAAAAGAAAAAAGGTTAATGATGTAGAGGGAAGACATTTTCACAAAATTCTGGAAAACATCTTCCCAGTCTGCTGCCCTTTGGCTAAAATAAAGAGAACAAAAGCCCTCTTCTCTCCATGTGAGCCCAGGGGTTTGTACCTCTTCCTGCTGCACACTGCTCAGCAGATCTAGTGAATGTTACTGCTGAACCTCACATCACCAGAGACCTTCTGGATGCTTTCGCAGCCTGACTGAGGAGTGATCATGCCAGACTTTGGCATTAGGCGCCATTCTTACAAGACTAGAAGAGGTGCCTTCACAAATTCCAGTCTCCAGTGAATTAAAAAAGAGCAGCTCA
The DNA here is from genome assembly GCA_013400915.1 of Pardalotus punctatus. Lineage (NCBI taxonomy): Eukaryota > Metazoa > Chordata > Aves > Passeriformes > Pardalotidae > Pardalotus > Pardalotus punctatus. Next base: position 126,057 of record VZTX01016169.1, read on the forward strand.
GCTGCCAGTGAGCTTATCTATATGCTTGAACAGACATAGAAAACTTGTAATCATAGGCAGAAAGAAGAAAAAGATTTATCTAGAGTGGAATCATTGAGCAATTAAAGCTCATTGAAAAAGAAATTGAGTTTAAAGCTTGTGACTTCACAGGAATCAGACCTGAAATTAATAGGAAAGCAAATTCCTGATTTTAAAGAAAAGAAAACACATTGGAAATATATATAAGCTACTCAATTTGAAGTGAAATATGTTTCACTATGAGAAGTCTGAAGATTTTTGTTCCCTCTCCTTGCAGGAGTTCGAAGGGCGGGATAACAGGAAGAAGACAAAAACAGGTTTTCTCAGCGGGAGCCCCACAGTATTTTTATCATTTATTTCCACCCCATATTGACTACTATTCTTACATTGAGGCCAGCATCACCTTGCTCTCCTTGGAGTCCGTGTGGGCCTGGGTCTCCCTGCAAAACAAAGTAATGACCAAGCTCTTTAAACACTCCTTCCTTTTTCTTTTACATTCACATTCTTCTTTACACATTCCTTCTTTGTTCCTCCTTCTAAGTATCTTTATTGCAATCAGTTGTTTCATACTAATGTTGAATCTTGCCTTCTGCAAATCATTTATATTCAAAAATTATAAACCAGACAGATCCGGTCTGCTTTGAATTTCCAATTACTTACAGCAAATACTAAGTCAAGGCTTCTGTGAAATCATTTTTGTTGACTTCAGCCTTTCAGTTGGACTACTTAAGATGAGATTTTTTTCCAAAGAGTCATCAAAACCCAGTTTTTCTCCAAAAGGTAACTCTCAGAGCTTTTCTACCACTTTCTGTACACTCTACATAGAAATACATGTATGCATAAAAACCCTACTTGTTCAGAGAGACTCAAACTCCTGAAATAGTGGATTTTGTTCACGTTTGCCACCCTCTTAAGCTTTCATTCAGCATCATTTATATACTACTGTCCAACTACTTATCAGCTTTGCTTATTCTTTCCAAACAAAGTGTAATGGTAATGCAAGCTGTGCTTTTCAGTTATGCTTGTTTTCTTGCAGTTTTGCTCAAATACATGTTAAAACTCAAACATCACTATATGAGCACATAACCCAGCTCTTATATGCGATTTACAGATCGAAACGGAGTTCATCCTCCACCCTGAGGCAACAGCAGTTCCATAACAAAATAAGTACAGCTGGTTGATATCCTGTGCATTTTTCCCAGCATGATTTTTAAAACAGTATCCTTGTGAACCATTACTTGAAGCCTTTCAGGCTGCTGATGTAAATTTGTAGTAAAATAATATATTTATACTAAATCTATATTTTCCCTTAGCTCTATATTTTGAGAATATTTCCATTGTATTTGTAAACATTTTTTAACTTTTTTTTCTTTTTTTACTGTATCAAGCAGTTCCCAAAGTTTTTTTGTTGCAGACAAACATTAAAGGCAAAATGAAAACAACAAAAACCTCCTTGGTCACTGGACAGCCAATTGAAATTAGCAATTATACAAATCCTCTCTCCACAAAATAAAACTACTTGCTTACCTGCAGTACTGTGTTTCCCTTTTCACCCTTTGGACCAATAACGTTATTGTTAGCCCCAGGATCTCCCTGAAAAAGATCAATGGAAATCTCAACATTTTCAATGACCACACCTTTATTACTTTGACTACAGAGGCAGGATACAGAAATAGAATTCATTTAATTTGTAATAGCAGACAGCAAGAAATAAAAAGGCTATTTTAAATGGTGATGCTTGTAAGAACACTATATAGGAAGTTCTGCAAAGTCCACAAAGTTCTTTTCCACAGAGGTTGAAAGCAAAATTACTAATGGGCAACAAATTAAACTGAAAATGTGAAAATGTTCTGGTTGATTTGATACAGTTAATTGAGTCAAGATCATAACTCATGAGTTTCAGATGGGGAATTACACTAGAATGGAGTTCCATTTAGCCAATTAATGCTAGATCAGGTGAAATCCTGACCTGTCAAAGAGGCAAATTACCATGACATGAACTTTTTTTTTCAATATAAGCATTAAAGATAGGAGTCAGCACAATATACGACTGTTTGGAACAAAGTCTTTGCAATATATCTGAAAAGATGAAGTTGTAATATAAGAATTGTGATGTCTGTACTGGAATTTTAGTCCGCAGGGTGTGCATTTATGTAGGTCTCTAGACCATGCAAGTTAAAAATGTGAACATGAAGAAGTAACTTGCCTTTGCATCATTATAAATTGCTAACCAAGAGTCAGTGCAGAGCGTTTTCAAGTGATCTAAAATTCCACTGTAGGGTGGAAGCCGACAGGGAAGTCTGACCTAGTCCACCTGATCTTCTCACTACACCATCTGGTCTAGTGGGAAGTGTCCCTGCCCATGGCAGGGATCTGGAACTAGCTGATCTTTAAGGTCCCCTTCAGCCCAAGCCATTCTATGATTCTATAATAAGCAGTTCCAAAAGGAGTTATGTTGACCGTGGTAAAAACAAGCAAACAAACCAAAAATTCAAGAAATAAGCAGAAGACCTGAGGCTTTAACAGCTGCTTCCAAGCAACCTATCAAAACACATCAGTCCACCTACATCTAAAGAATTCAGGACTCCTAGATAATGCCATTCTTCTTGCAAAGTACTGCATTATCTAGGACTGTGAAAAACTTCAAATCACATCTATTTCAGACATCTCCATTATAAAATCCAGGTGCAAAGCAGTGTAACATAACAAAAATAAAGGAATACACTTACATGATCTCCTCTTAGACCAGATTCTCCTCGTTCACCTGGTTCTCCTCTGAGGCCTTTTCTACCCTAAATTCACAAAAAGAGCACAAACAATTCAGGTACAAGTATAAATAGTATCTGTGGCAGAGGAAGGCCAGATCTGTTGAAGTCAGCAGAGCTGCACTGATTTAGAGCAGGCATGACAGCATATTAGAGAACAGGCAGCTATTAAAAACAACTCACAGGCGTTACAGACAGCATTACACTTTGGAATGATGTTTCCATAAAACCCAAACATTTTTTGTAAAGGGTACTTCACCCATTTTCCTCTGCTGCCTTTTTCTCCAGAAGGTCCAGGAAGTCCACGTTCTCCCTAGACTCAGAAAGGGGAAAGAAAGAAGAAAAAAATTAATGGTTGTTCTTTCTGATAAATAGGGTTCTCAAGTTTTGTCTGGCAGAATCCAGCTTCCATCAGATACGCAATTCTAAATACCCAACCAGGGAATTTCTGTTCAGCATTAAAACCCATTTAAGGCACAAAATCTGTACCTTTGAACCCTGAGGTTGGTGTCTTTAATAGCATTGCACATTTAAAGTAATGATTACCTGCTCTCCATCAGTGCCATCAAATCCACTCTCACCATGTTCACCCTGTAGCAATAAGGAAAACCAAAAAAACATATTAGAATTAGTCCACTTGTCTCCTTAAACAAAGAAAGAACTGTTCACCCTGCATTGGAAACTTGAATAAGATCTGTGGTTTTTAATGGTTAGCAAGAATAATTAAGAATAATAACTATAAATTTGAATTACTAATTCACATTTTTAATTAATTAAGAATGTCTAAAATTGTTAATGTCCTAACTAATTGTTAAGGACACTTAATAAGAAAAAGAGTTATCTAAATTATAGATTTCCATCAGGATTTAAATCCTGCATTTCCTTCTTTTAGCTTTCAAATATTTTCCCAACAGCAGCACCTTCAAAATCCAAATATATTCCAAAATATAACTACTAGTATTTTATCTATCAGGCTGATAACCTTGTAATTCTGATTTCAACCATCATATGAGTTTCTATTGTGCTTTTTTCTTTTTTACATAGTTTTATAATATGAACAGTGGATTGAAAAACCAGAAAGAATAACCATGACTAAAAAATAATTACGGAAGACTGATCTTAGACTTTAAGGTTTTTTAAGAAGCTTCATAATTCTTTCAGCAATGTGATATTTGCTACATAAATGTCAGTCACCTTCCCTTTCAAATTCACATGGCTTTTCTCTTCCCTTTGCCTGCAAAAATGATTCCCTATATTGCAAACATTTATGGAAGTAATTTTCCCACAAAATGCTCATCCCAGCCTTAAGGAGTCTGCATGTGTGAGGCATCTAAATAAAGTTATAACTGTGAGAATTTTGTTTCATTTATGTATGCTCCACAATGTTTTAGACCGAGCCAAACAACACACTTGATTTTTAAAGGATATTTTGAAACTTCTTTTTTCTTTACTAGGATAAAAATGAAGGAATTAACTGTGGTGCTTTAATTTGTAGTAAGAAATTAAATTAGCAGAGACAACTACCTAGAAAGCTGAAATGATATTCAACAAACACTGAAAATGGCAGAAGAATAAGTTAAAGCCATCAGTAGTCTCACTCTGATAGAGACCACAGATACAAGTGCTTTGTGGATTTTGATCCTAAATTGACTTTGCAAAACCACCTAGTTAAAATTTCTGAGGAAGAATTTCTTTCATTTAAAACAGATCCGTATCTATGACAAGAAAAAATATGGCTGTACATTTTGATTAGATTAATAAGTCACAAACAAGAAATCCTTGAATAAGCATTCCAGAAAAATTTTGAGCACTAAGTAATCACGACTTTTATTGAAGTGTTCTTTTTTCCATCAGTCATTTCCTACCTCAGAAAACCTGAGCCAAACTTCATACTATCAAATGTTCAGTATTGCCTTTTCTCCAAATAGCTATAGTAAAATGTCCTATAGACTTCAATAATTGCAATAAACTGCCTCAACCTTACTAAATTAGGACAATTGAATCACACTTTTTATGTGCTGAAAGTTTTGTATTTTTAATTAAAATAAAATTTGTGGATATAATGACACAAAATAATGAAGATATTCATGTATTCACTGTATTTCAGTAGGGTTTGTGCACCTGGTAAGTCCTACTGCACTATTTAACTTTGACAAATTGAAATTATCAGCAAGTATTCTCCCTCTTCTATTATCAGATGTTTTGGATATTTAAAGGACGACAAATTACTTCAGAAAGCAGAGCAGAAAATGGAAAAGGAAAGAGAAATGTGTGAGATGATTAAAAAATTGATACAGAGCAGTACTTAAAATAGAGCTGAGGTATCAGAAACACTCTCTGAACTTTCTCCCAGCTGCCCAGTTATGGAAGCAAACATCTTCTGAGTCTTTGAGGGTCACAAGCCTTTTTTACAAGTGGTTTTGTATCAAAGCATTCAATACAACTTAATTTCATTTTAATCACTGTAGCTTGGAAACTATTACAATTATAGATCATTGTTTACCATTTTATTAACGAATTGGTGACCATATCTCCTTGATGAACAGGTATGTTTGAAAGGTTAAACAAGCAAACTTGCAATATTAGGAGATGAGATGACAAGAACAGCTTGAAGAAAAGCCTGGGTATTGAAAAGCTGTCAATAACGATCTAGTGAAAATGCTGTCCAAACTTGCAATAAATATTAGTCCCAGACGTTTTTCCCTCTGCTCCTCTTCTTCAACAATTAGAATGAGATTCAGCTGACCAGAATTGCCATCTTAACAGATTATCAAATTAGTCAGTAAACAAATCTGCTTCCCATCATTTAGACTAAACCAACTATGACTGTAATCATATAAAAATACAATTATAACTGCCGATTTTGATAATGTGATAGGTATCTTAAATGCATCCTTATAGAACCATAGCAAAAGTACCATAGTAAATGCTGTGAAGTTTTTATACTATTTTCCTTCCTTGTTGATAATTTCATTTTAGAGGGTAACATGAACTTAAAAGGAAGCCGAACACTGTTCTCAAAGAAAACCAATCACACATGAAAACACATACCTGACTTCCTCTATAGCCTCTGGCCCCCTAAAATGGAAAATAGACATAGATGAAATTTGGTAAAAGTATTTTTATTGATCTTAAAAATCAGGACACAATAGCTTGCTGTGCAGAGTTATGCCAAATTCAGTATTGGTAACCCCTACCGTAAAGCCCTCTATGGCCACATATGGGATTTACTCCTTTCCTCTGGGAAGACAGTACAGCCTTCCTTTTCATTCCCTTCCATAAAGTTTTATAGCTTTAATGAAGGCCAGTCTGGAATTGGTCGTGAAAAATTCATCATCAAGCTGCTTAGTCAGCAAAATTCAACTATGCTTGCGTTACACAAAATACCTCTCAAAATAAGACAGCAAACATGGTCTGCCATTCTTACAGCTGGATCTTGCTGTCCCATCCATGCTTCAGGAAGACAGTGCAGGGATTTGTTCCCAATACAGAAAACAGGTTTGTGGGAAATAAAATTAGGAAATGTTTCAAAGTTACATACTTACCTTATGGCCTCTGACACCTGGACATCCCCTGTCTCCTTGAGTGCCACTGAAACCAGCTGGGCCTCTCTCCCCCTAAGAAACAAAAGAAAATATTCAATCTCAACCATACAGTGATGATTACTGGTTAATTCATCACACAAGACTAAAGAAAGACAGAACATATCACCATTCACTGCACTAAGGACACAAATTCAAGTCACCTGGAAATTTTCAGAGGAGCCATAAGAGAACATCAACTACTAATTTAAGTTGCATCTGGTTCTTTGCTCTCACTATCATGCCATGTTTACACTGCATTACCAATCTCCAACTGAAATGTCTGTACTTGAAGGTGGATTGTTTTCTGAACTGAATAAATAACCCACTTTTGGTGAGTTGCTTTTTCAACTGTGTAACTATCTATGGTGAGGTGCAGAGGCAGAGAGAAACAGATCTGTATATTTACCTGTTCCTTTAACACATTTTGGGTTAACATTGATGGGTACTCAGTGAATAAGTGCAGACAGGTTCAACACCATCATAGCAGGAAGATAAATGTTTACTTACAATCCCACCTTCCTCACCAGGATGACCAGGAGATCCTCTGTAACCTGTACTTCCCTGAAAAATGAGAATTTAAAAGATAAGTAACACTTTTCTCCAAGCATACTGGGTTCATCTCTATCAAATTATTCTGCACACAGAGATAGAAAACATTTCCTGAAAATTAGATCTGGTTATGCTGAGGAGGACAGGTTCCCTGCATTTACACAGACACGCTGTACAGTCCTATGTATTTGACATGGCTGTGGAAAAAACCCTCAAACACAAACCCAAGAAAATAACAATGGTTAATATAAAATTTCAGTTTGTTATTTCAGGAAACTCTCTGTTGGCTTAACAAAGCTCATTGGGATACTTGGTCAAATGAAATATCTTTCTAATGATTTGAAAAAGGAAGCATTACACAGTAATGAAAATCTAAGGTAAAATGAAAAATACAAAGAGCTGGAAACTTGTTAGGACAAAGTTATTGCAATGCCTTGCAAACACATAGGAACTTTTCGATTTTATATTGGAATTCATGCAAATAACATACCCTTAGGGGAAAAGCTTGAGCAGAAAGAAGCTGGAAAAAACGGAATTTCTAGTTGCAAAACAACGTTTACATTCTGAACAATGTCTAAGCAGCTTAATCTAGCCTTTTAGTTAAACAGAAAGGTGTAAGAAAATCAACAAGAATAATGGAAGAAATGAGTAAATTGGTTCATGAGGAAGTGTTAGAAGACTATGCTTTTGTTAAGAGATAACCAAAACTTCATTTAACTGCAACCACATAACTGAAGAGTGTGAACTACAGATATCATTTACCTCACATGCTACTGGAATAAGTAGAAATAATGGAAGGAATCATAGTCAGATGGAGACTACATATATTAAAAACCTTAATAATGAATTCTACCAGCATGTTGTAGAAGTAATGTTATCTGTAATACTCAAAAAGGCTTAAAAAAAACTATTTAAAATTCTTAAAAGAAGTAATCTTTTTGGATCAAAACAGACTTATAGAAGAGGATATTTGAAACAACCATTCACAAAAGGATAAGGCACATACCCGGTTATTATTTCTACTCTCAGCTTGTCAGTTGGAAGCTTGTCAGTTCTCACTCCCAATAGATAAAAAGCCTCTTGATTAATCAGACTTAATTTTTTTAATCCCTCTCCATTTTCTGCTGAATTGGTGCAGGAGAGTGCTTAATGACTTTTATATGTACAAACATTTTTCATTACAAAAATACTTTTGCATAGGAGCATGCAGCACAGAAAGGATCACATTTCATGTTTCTCCTGCATCTGTCCTAACATTATATGTCATGGGGACATGCATGCATGCTCTGAAATACTACAAAAAACAGAGACACTTTGAAAAATAAAGCAAATCTTATGTAATGTCTATCTTAGATCTCCTACCTTCCTTCCAGGGTTTCCCCGGACACCATGATCACCATTTTCTCCACGACACTTGCAAATAACCTTACAGCATTTTCTTTCTGCAACAGTATCCTGAAAAATTGAAGAAATATTTTATTTACATATATTAATCATAAAACAAAGGCTAATTCCCCCCCCTTTTGTTTATATCATAGAAGGACTTACAAGGTTTCTCTGCAAGATGTTTGCAATATCTGCAAATCCAACACTCAGAGGTTCATTGTATCCAAACCCTCTGCCAAACTCTATTTCCCAAAATTCAGTCAAGTTCTGTGTGTTCTCCAGGCCAACTAATAGAAGTGCATCAAGACCTTCAACATAAGCACTGATTAAATTAGTGAAAACTTGAAACATACTATTTAACCAACAATGTAAACTTAAATAACAGCAATTCCCTAAAAGACTTCCATTTCATGGCTTCAACATAGTTTGTTAAAAGAAATCAAGCTATTGAGAAAAATGTGTAAGAGAAAAATCCAGGCCAGTAATTTTCCAACTGACTTCTCTCTCCAGCTGTCAGAGCAGCCTGCTACTCAGTGCCCAAACACAAGTTTAAACATGCTTTTTCCTGAAGAAGTCAGAATTGTATCTAACCGCTGGTTCTATTCTCATCAGCGAGAGGGTGCTGTCCTGAATTGCTTTTGCTGTTGGAGCTGGACTCGAGAAACTGGAACCTCTGCACCCCTAGGCATGTTTCTGGCATCATCTGCCAAATAGTGCCAAGTCATCATCTACACTGTTTCACATGGAGAAGCAAATACTCTTCCAGGGACTCCTGGGCAATGCCACATGAGCATGGAGAGGCAGTGTTACATGGAAAAGTTGCAATGGGGGAGCTGCACATCAGGCCTTTGTTAGTAGAAGGCTGGAGTGTCAACATGGTACTGTAATAGTACCTTTAAAGCGAAGTGAGTCTGCTGCTTTCTTGAGGTCTTCCAGGGAATCATCCAGCCCATCTGAAAATACTAACAGAACCTGTCAGGAAAGGGAGTAATGTCAAGTCAATTGCAAAGGGACTGAAAGTTCAGTTGTTGTAAAAAATACAGTTCACATTGATAAATGGCTATGAGATGGTCAAATTGCACTGCACTGTGGTAGATCTGGAATGTGTGCTGGAAAATGGTAGAGAGGAAAAAGGAGAATAGAATACAAAAGCATCTCCACCCTGACAGCGCTTCCATTTGAGGGATTTTTCTTGCTGAACATAGCACAGCTATAATATTATATCTGTCATCTTCTTAGCATGCAAGGTAGAAGACAAATTCTTTTATAATTTACCCACTGAAAAACTTTCTCTGATGTCTGAAGAGTTCTCTTATATGTGAATGTGGAGAAGAATTTAGAGCGAACAAATTTTCCCATTTCTGCAATAGCAGCTCCCATTGGCTGTCAACTGAGCCACACCAGGAAGCACATCTTCTCTGGGTCTAATCCTGCCCCCATGCAGATATTTATGTCCTTTTGCCCTTTCCACACAGACTGTACATTACCCTGCTCCATTCTCTGTCCTGTGTCTCCTTCTTAAGACATAAGGTTTAGCTCACCTCAGGATGCTAATACTTTGTATTGGCTACATTTCCACATTTTCAGGCCAAAGAGCTATAGGTTAGTCTCTTTCAGGATGGAGGAAAGCACAGTTTCTTACAGTTCCCCTCCAAACCACTAGTCTCTTCCCATTTCTCTCCAACAGAACACTTCTCAGGCCCCACTCACTGAGCGGATTAGTTTGCCCAGAAAAAACCTGCACAAGTAAACTGTGTCCTATCCCCAACAGTTATAACTTAAAATCCTCCTAAACTCTTCCCCAACAAATGGACAAGCACAGTTAGAGCTTCTTCACTCCTATCCTTCATATTTTACATTCCCCATGCAAGGCACAGCTTTGACCAATGCAAACCCTGTACTTTTGTTAAAGTTTTTCCACAGATGACAAAAAGCAAATGAAGTGATTTCCACACCAAACATCCCAATTCTGTACAAAAGCTGCTAGGAGACAAGAATTTAAGATAGAGCTAACTGATAAGATCCCAAACACACCATACAGAGGCACTGATACAAATTCTACACTTGCTCAAGCACCGCTTTATACAGCAGAGAGCTGGACCACGGATGGATAAACACATCACAGTTAGAGACAACACTGTAGGCTTGGGTTTGATTGTTTTGTTCTATGATGTTTCTTTTAAAAACACGGGTAACAGGGAATGTGGGGTGTTAGTGTGGGCATTATATATAAATATATGCAAAGATATATTATTATGTTTACAAAGCATTTGTTTATATCAAGCTCATGTTGGAACATATCCAAGTCATGTTTTGTTGAAAATGCTGGAATTAGGCCTAAATTTTTGCTGCTAAGCAAACAAATAACAAAGAAAATAAGAAATTCAAACAACAGAGAATCATGGCCCCTGATGAGGTTTACAACTAATAATCTTTACAGAACAAGCATGTTATTGCTCAGGGTCCTAGGAAGATTAAATTGTGATTTCATGTGCGTTCTAAAGTCTTGTACTTTCAATTTGCACATAAACAGTATCAGAGAGGAATAATAAACCACTGGTAAAGCACTGAGATATGCAGCATATTTATTTATAATAATAATGCCTAAGCAGAAAGAAGACTTGCTTGACACTGATCTCCAGAATTGGCAATTAGGAAGAAAAAAGCACTGCTTTTATGTCAAACAAGTTCTTTCTCTGAGACTCAGAAGAAGCAAAATCTTACGTGGTCATGTTCCCTGTTCAGACATTTTAAGAAATCTTTGGAAAAAAAAACCCTATTAAATATGCACCAAATGAAAACTTAAATTGGTAAGTCATACACACCTGTGCAAATGCTGTAAAAAATAGAATGTCAACTTTCATCTGAAAGCTGGGGAATTTGTAATATGGCTTCCTCACTCCATGTCAGATTAAAATTGGTGTTTTATAAAAGTGAAAATGAAGTTGGAAGAGGAAACCCCTTATGTATTTTGCAAGAACTAACCAGTCCTTCCTTAGTAGGAAGGTCTTCCTGCATGGAGACAGTAGTAAGTGCTAATATTCAAACAGCTACCACAGGACATGCTCAGTGCTTTACAGAGTCAGTGCCTTATTAAGAATAAATTGTTAAGGCATTGACCCTGAAACACTCCAATGAGATTTGAATTTCTTGAACCCAAGTTGAAAGAATACCTATTCATTTCAGAAGAGATTAGATGAAGCTTTATGCTTCTCCCCTCACCTCACTCCAAGATAGATGAATTAACTGCAGCATCTAGGCATATTTTCCTGATCATCAGTTATCTGTATGTAGAACTCAGCTTTGTTATTTGAAATTATTTGACAAGTTAAGGACATTAATAAATTTCTGTAAACAAATATCTCAGATGACCTTTTCCTGTGACTTCTGCTTCGAGCTGCCACTACTCTGGACAAAGATACAGAATAAGAGTTCCTGAAAGAAAACTACTTTCCACTACCCAACGTACAATCATTCCATGCTAAGAAGGTTTTCTGTATGAATACTCATCATCACAAGTATTAAGCCAAATGTTTTGGGTACCATTTCACAACAGGAGTGCCTAGGGAATTGGAATTAATAGATTATATCAGGTCACTGATAAAACAGAAGGTTCTATATAAACATAAGAAAACACAAGGATGACTGAGTACTGGTACAGATTGCCTGGGGACATTAGGGAGTCTCCATTTTTGGAGATACACAAAAGCCATGGCCCTGGGTGGTTTGCTTTTGCTGACTGTCCTTGAGCGGAGGGATTGAACAAGGTGACTTCCAGGGATTCTTTCGAATCTCTGCCATTCTGTGATTCTGTTTATTAGCATCATCTATTCCTGAACTACATTTTTGTCTTCCTGGAGTACCCAGCATCAGAGTCTGTAAACATGAAACTGCCTAATTTTTCCAAGATATATGCTCATAAAATTAAGTTACCTTAACTTTAGCAGAGGTCACATTAAAGAAGTTCTCCTCAAGTGCCTGCAAAAAGTCTGCATTCAGGTAGGTGTCCACAGTGGTCTGTGCATCTAAGAACTTCTGGATGATCTCTTCATTATAGTCCTCAAAACCAGAGTCAAAGATTAATTGTTTGGTCTGTGACAATACTTGGAACTTGAACCCAACGTTGACTGCAGCATTACAGCTAGTACTTGGCAGTGATTTCATCTGGAGGAGAAGTCTGGGGAGGAATGCTTGCAATCTCTGTTTCAGAAGCATTGTGGGTGCTGGCTGCATATGCCTTGAAATATCAATTGCTATAGAAAGATCTATGCTGCATCCTGGAAAAAAAAAAAGTATAGGAACAGGAAACTATAAACATACATTCTTTGGGATCTTGTATTTTTTTCAGAATCATGGGAGTGGAACAAAATTTGGCCTGGTAGATTTAAAACAGAAGTCAGAATCAGTGAGATAGGGTTTCCGTAAACATAAAATACCATCAGCCCACAGGTTTCAATGTGGCCATGTGAACTTGCAAATACTAAAATCTAAATTACTGGACATCCGCACATATCCAAACTGCAAAAGACATCACTGTTCTGCAGCTGCCTAGTGACTAATCTTGAAAATGTCTCCATGAGCTTTGCTACCAACTGCGAATGTTCAACACAAATCACAGTTGCAAAGGAAATCTTGACGACTGACTATGCTTTGTCAGTTTGTCATAAGACCAGACGATACATACAAATGTAGGATAATAGGCCAAAGAAACAAACATGAGAGGAGGATGCAGTATCGCCTACATAAAATGTCATAGTCATTGTGAAAAACAGCTGCTGTAAGGTGGTGGCTACTTCAGTTACAGAATTGCTTGTACTGCTCCTTATAATAAAAACCAAGTGTGACATGGTTAATTCATTCCCCCTCCCCAATCGTCTTGCCCTCATTAAACAGCTAAACCACACGTTTTTTTAATTCTCAACCCTGATTATTCATCTCTCAGCTTTATTCTGTGCTCCTAGGTGCATTATTATTCATTATTGTACCTCTTCAAGGAAGTCAGATTTTAGCTGTGAATTGCATTTAGCTAAAATGCAATTTTAGCTGTGAAACAGCACTCTACATAATTCTATTCCCTTTTCACTCGTTGACTCTGAAACACTTAGCAATCACAAGATTGCTTTCTGTGTTTGCTAGTTTGGGCTTGTTCCCATTATTCCACATAAGTTTTCTGAGTTTTCCCTCTCTCATGAAAGAGATAGATATGTTCAATTCTTTAACCAAATACTTCTAGAAATAATTTCATCTCAGTTACCATCATTATGTTTCAATATTTTCACTTGCGGTACAAACTGCCCCCTAGAGGGCAGGATCCGCTCGAAAGCAGCATGAATGTAAAAGGTCACATTGAATGAGATTTTATGTCTAGAAAAATCTGACATTCAATCCTCAGAGCAACATCAAAAATCTATGCCACTTATCTTTTTAGCTCACAACAAAACAATCAGTTAACTATATCTATACATGTATATGTGTCTACACACACATGTGAACACAAAACCTAATGGATATTTCTTCCAGTATGTGTTCTTGTACAGCCCCCACAGAGCATGTTTTCACAATGAGATTCTTCTAAGACCTAGATATTTTTAGTCATATAGTTTGGATGCAGTGTGAAGGGTAAGTATGGACTCAGTTCTTAAACCATTCTCTGTCAAGTCTTCAGTGTACAAGCAATAATAACAAAACAACAGTAAATAGTTCCCTTTTGGGCTACTATGTTGTGTATGAGAATGTGTAAAATGGCTACTGATAGGTATTCTATACCCTGTTGATAATCTCTGTTTATTTGCAGGAGTAAACACCTCTGTGTTGCCAAAATCTTTTTCTCACCACTTGTTTTCCTACAAACATTCACGTTGTTAAACTGCCTTATCTTATTGCTGCAAAGGGTTTTTTTCTTTTTCTTGTCAACATGCTGTGCCTGAAATGCATTTTTTTTAATTGAAAAACCTGGCAGTTTAAGAGAAGGTGATTGGAGGAAAGGAAATTAAAATAGATTTATTACACAAAAGAAGGTCAGTGAATATATAAAAACCGATGACAGGACAAGAAAAAACAGGCTTCACAGAAAGCTGCTTTTCATTTTATGAGACAAATTTATGCAGAACTTAGCAATAAATACATGCATCGCTGAGATGAAACCCAATATGCTTTCCTTAACTTCTCTCACTCTATACAAGTGTATTTGTATATATATTAAGTTTACTGCTATCTCACATTAAATCTCCCTGTTCTCTGCCATGAAACACCAGGAGGTGCTACTGTGTCAGCCATGCAGTGCTCCATGGTACTGCACTCCACTTCCACAGCAGCCCTCTCTCTCTGCTTGCAGTAACCAGGGAATGCTTTTTCACCTGGGAATCTGCTCAGCTCTTGATGGGAATAAGAGTGGGTGGGAGTGCAGAGCTCATACTGAATCAGGCCCAGCTGTTCTCCTCTCTGCAAACCACCTGAGCAGATATAATTCACATGGAGTTGCTTCTGTCTGTGGGAAGTAAGGTTCAGCTTCATTTTGATCCTCAGCACTCTGGCAAACACCAGCCGGTTTTGGGGTGTTCAAGATCTCACTAGCCTATGATGCATGAGAGGCTCAGCTGTTGCTACAAAAAGCCTTAGACAAGTAGTGTGGTAATCCTGGTGTTCCTTTCTCTCAGAAAGTTTCTGGTCACAAATGGAATACAACCTGGAAAACTGGGTTGGATCAGTTTTATAGCATAACAAAGAGAACAAAAAGAATATATGCAACACATGTAAAATACCACCTCTATGTGAACACAACACATGGGAAGACAACAAGAACAGTCACAGTCCCTACAAGGATGAGCACAGAGAGAAGTGCTCCAGAAGTCTCTTCCTGCCATCCCCAATCAATGTCATGCACTTACACCACAGTCAGAATAACAAGAGGAAGCTTTTTGATTTGTCATTCACTCAATTTTTCTTTTTTTCAACTAAACAAACACATCTACAGTATTAGCTAACTACACAGCTGGCATGAATATGAAATGTTAAAGAGCAACTGTGTATGTTGTGTACTTCAGTCTTCCCACACTACAATGCAACTGATAATGCAGTACCAAGCCAGAGTAAAGTCAGACACAAAACCAGCACGTGACATCTGATAAAAGTTGCTATATTGACCAAAGGCAATATTGAACCTTTATTTCCTTGGGGTTGGCAGCCTCTGAGGTTGTGTGGCGTCCAAGCCAGTGCGCTATCCAAAAGATGTAGTAAGAGATACCACTTTCTGTTTCTCATCTCGGAAAAGCTTTTGGGTAACACCTCTGAATTACTGTGGATTTGCTGTTCACATCTTGCCAATACCTCCCACGTATCCAAGGATGGATTTACTCACACCCCTTCTGCACAGTGCCTCTGTGAGACTTCAGTTTTGTTGACAGACAGTGACTGCTGACAGTCCCACTGAAGCATTATTGTCTGTTGGAGATTGCAAAGTTATGTTTCTAGGATGTTTTTTCAAATATCACTGAATTGTCTGTTTCCCTCTTTTTATCAAGACACCTGCTGGGGGTATCTTCTCTGGTTCCTTTCAGACACGGAGGAGCTATGAATATGAAGTCTCAATGCAAAGCACTGTCTTACATCAGAGGATATGTACCATAGCAGAGTGTAGTGGCTGTAGTGTAGTGCTGAAGCGTAGTACAACTTGTGAGTTGCAAACTGAGTAACATGGGCAGTATTCTTTGGTAAAACACTTCCACTGCTGTCCTGCTAGCTCAGGTACTTTTATTAGGAACTGCACAAAGCCATGTGGATATTTGTCTTTATATGCCCAACAAAAGTTTTATTCCTTACCCTGACCAGGGAGATGTTTGAATTAACAGACCTGACTGACTTTTTTTTATGGTTTTCAATGCATCAAGGTTTTCTACTGTGAACTCTCCCTGCATCATCGGCTATTAAAAACAGCTCTCAAAGGGGATTTTATCATCCCTATGTCAACTCCAAAGACATGGATCCCATTGCTCCTCAAAGCCATTGCTGCATCCTCTATCCTGTCAGCAGAGCACTCACTGAAAAAGGCTCTGGACAAACCTCTTTTTGGCTATGAGCACTTGCTACAAAGTGATTCTCTAGCATAAACTGGAGGCTCTGCCCTGTTTTGACACCTCCTTCTTTGTAATATAACTTCTGTATCTTCTACAAGGAATCATTCTTGTTATAAAAAGTGTTCAATAAGAATTCAGTGTATGTGACATCATTGTGCTGAATCACACCAACACAGATTTTGTCTTGCCATGATCATTGTGCATGATCTAGAAGTTCTTTGTCCCTACACTCCAGGATCCATCTACCAGGAAAACTATGTCTGTCATGGAAGCTTTCCTGTAGACTGGAGAAATATGTTGTCACTTTCCTCTTTCCCTAAAGGTTGTGTAATCTAATAGAAAAGTAGTTTTGAATCCTAATTGCTTTTCAGAGTCCAAGAGCTGTTGGCCTTTTGCAGAAAAACCCTTCCATCTATCCTGCTAAATTTTCATCACCCATTAGTTCCTTCTTTTCCCCTGTTTGTCATACAGAGGCTCAGAAGATACATCTTTCTGCAACACCATTCATAGAAAAAGAAGAGATGCTGAAATCCACAACACAATTTCCATTCACAGTCTGTTCAGAACTTATCTGTAGTAAATGCATATTAAACACTTCTGTTTGTGAAACACAACCATAGGAATTTGTTGACCTGCTTTCAAGACAGCAAAGGAAAAGTTAGTCATGCACTTTGAGCTCCATTCTGCATGCATACATTACTAATTAATATTTATTTTCTGAGGGGAAAAAATTAGTTCACACCAACTTAAAGAATACTAAGCACATTTCTTTTTGGTAAGTATTAAACTCATGTGTTCCCACAAGTTCCAGAAGCATATAATACTAACAGAGCATGGATGAAACAACTGTTTTTTCCTCAAATCAACAGTCATGCAGAAAATATCCTGCAATGGGGCAGAACACATCTCAAACAGATCTTCCAGAAGAACTGACTACCAAAATGGAACTCCTAAATACTGTGACTTATCTTGCTTTTGGCAATCCTAAAATTGTAAGAGCTTTATGTTGCTTTTGCAAATACAAAACTTCAGCATGCATGAACAAACCCAAAATTTAATGAGCTGTTGGATTTAATTTCACATTTTTTTAGGAAAACTCTCCTATTGTAACTATAAGTTTCATAAAAACATACCACATTATCCCTAACTATAATTCCTAGTTAGAAAAAAATTTCATCAATTCTTCATCTCTCTCTGACATTGGGTATAAATGTAAACAAACGATTTTGCTATCAACTTCAAGAGTAATTTCTTTGGTGTATTACCAGTCTCCTCCTGTGCCTCTGTAGAGAAGATGAAAATGTAGAGAAGAAGTGATTTCCAGGCATCCATTTTGAAAACCTTCCTAGGAAAAAAAAAAATCAAAACAAAAGATATAAAAAACACAGAGCATAATTCCCTAAAAAAGAGGTTTTTAATTGTGGAGGGACTGAGTAATTGCAATTTATTAACAACACGGAGGCTTTCTAGCCATATGCAATTTGAAGTAGCACTTTAAATTCATATTTTTCCCTCAGCTTTTAACATACAGGCTTTGAACATAGAGCTGTGAGAGTTTGACACTGATGTACAGCACATAACCAAAATGAACTTTTCAATGCTTTGCTCTCACAATCATGCTTTGTTCTGATTCACACAGCTATATTTACCACGATCTAAAATTCAACTAAAAGAAAGCTATTCACAGTGTAAGATTAATGGAGTTATGCCTTTAAGATTCCCTTCTAGCCTTGAAATTTCCCACCCACACATGGATTTAAAATAAAATTTGATGGTGGTATCTATATATGATACACATAGATAAGAACAAGCATTCACTTACAAATGAAATATGCCAGTGGGCCAGTAATAAAGACACTTGTCACAGAAAAATGGAATGAAGTATAAAAATTTCCCAAAAGCCAAAACTCAATGCTGTGGAAAATGGGAATGAAAATCTCTCAGATAGTACAAAATTAAGGCATGTTGAGCTTTAGCATACTAAACAAATGAGAACAAACCAGTTTTGAATAACTTTCTATTCTAGGACAAAAGTACATTTGATGCTGCTTTTAACAACTCATTAAGCTGTTTATTCTGTATCTTGGATCTGCAAAGACAACTTAGTAGAAAGGCTACAGCTGGTCTAACATTATAGCACAGGGTTCAGCTCCAGGTTCTTAGTGTAACAGTTTCATAAATAACAAAAGGCAATGGATCGAAATTATCTGATTGAATCTGTATTCTAACCTCAGGCAAGAGCAAAACTTCATTTCCAAGTATCACCGCACCAAGCTGCACTGAAGCTCTTGAAGAGTTCTTTGGAACCTTTGGGGGGAAAAAGCACCACATTTCCTATATTTCAAGACATTTATCAGACACGGGCACTTTTCATTTTTATTAGAACAGCAGTAACACAGAAATTCCACATGCAACTGAGGTCCCTCTGCAACCAAAGAGGTTCCAGGTATTATGTAGTCCTCAACAAGAACAGAAAGCAATGCTGGGGTTGGTGCATTGAGGAAACCTCCTTCAAGCCTCTGCATATCACAATTTTCTTTAATAAGCATTACTAACATAAAGGAAACAGTTTTGTAACCATCTTACATGCCATCTTCACAATTAAATTTTGACTTAGATTTAATTAATTTTTCTGTATATATTTCTGAGAGCTAATGCATCTCTTAAGAGTTCTCCTTGATCACTTTGACAGGGATTTAATCCTGTTATCTATTTTCACTACTATGCCTCATTATATGAGCCTTTTTTTAGATGTTAATAAGCTAAAACTTTATACTGAGAGACAATTAAATATTTTAATGGTACTCCCAAAAAATAATAATGATTACTAATTTTCATTACTGTTACACCGTTCCTGCTTTGATAGCATGGTTATTATGCCAGAGCAGCATTAACATCTCAAACTCTCTTCTTTTAATAAATTGTACAGAGATCTACAGACCCATCTAGACACATACATATTCAAGGAGAGAAGGAAATTGCTGCCGGTATTTCCAAAGCCTCTAATTAGTGTTTTGCTCTAGAAACTTCCATGATTATGACTATGTGAAAAACTCAAGAGCACCAATCGCAGCAAACTTCCAAGGTATATGTGGCTGCCCACAGCCAGATAAGTAAAATACAGTTGGTGTTTTAGCAAGGGGCTAGACTTGCCCCAGTTATGTAAATAGCCAGATTTCATACCAAAATCTAGCTCTTGCTGTTATACAAAATAATCTGTGACTATTTAGCTATGCAACTATTTCCATGTCTCCTAACAACCTTGGTCTCTGGTTGCCTCCTTTAGCTTCTTTCAGCCCCATGACTCAAGAAGGTTCCCTAAGAATGTTCCCTGTTCATTGGGTCAATTATTACCCCAGACCTGAAAAAACTCTCCCACTCTTCCTAAACAGTGAATACAGATGGGAACCTATTTACCACTTGCTTTGGTTTTCCCTTAATTAGTCCCTGCTGACATCAAGCAGCTTCTTTAAGTACACAGGAACACTGCAATTTAGAAACATGTGCAGACTAATTTTCCTACTTGTACTATTTATTTTGCTTTATCTTCACATACAAAATTCCATTCATGCACTACAAGCTGCATTGATGGATGTGCTTTAGGCCTTCTATGTGTATTCTTCATTATTTACTAATGCAAAATTAGACATAATTTAATGGAAAATTCACATCATACAGTCCATAGGTACTATGGATCAAAACCTAAATAAATTCACTCAGAAACATGCAGTGCTACAGAGCATTACACTAGCAATATCTTAATTCTAAAATTTATTGGAACATAAAATAGTGAACGTAAGGTCCTAGCATAAGGTACTTATGTATGCATATCTGTAGTTGCTTTTATATATATATATAAAGCATAACCTATGCAAGATGCTAAGGCAGCAATGCTAAAAAATCTAAGACATCTTTCTACTATAATTCTATTTTAGGAGACAACAGTTTGAAAATTATTAAAAGGCCTCAGAAAACAGTATGAAATGATACATATTTTAAAGCTCATTTTACTGCCAGCATATTTCCTTATTTGTTCCCAGAGATCCACCAATATGTACACAAATCTCAAAGGAAGAAAAAGATCAATGGTACCCCTGAATCCTTTAAATACTTCACAAAGATTACTTGCCACTATATTTTGCTTTTCTTTTCTAACCAGCTAATGTCCCAACCTTATCTTCACCTGCTTCAATGTTTTAGGCAGGTACAAAAGTAATTCTTTAGGTTTTTGCTGCCAGAGCAAAATGCACCATCAAATGATAGTATGCTTTTTAAGTACACTGTCAAAAGCATGGAGGTTTTGAAGCAACATCTCTTTTTCACCTATGATTAATAACCATCTTGCATACAGGATCTCCCTGCACACCTGATTTGGTGACATCTTCCCTCTCATTTTGGTATATACTAGCAGAAGGAACACAATCTTTCTTGTGGCAACTTCAAATCCCACCTCTACCAGTTCAAATAAATGTGATCACGTAATTTTCTCCTACCTACTGAAGTACTTCAACTTCTACATGTTGATTTCATTCCTTCTGAAGTCTTTGAAATAAGCTCAAGTTCTGGAATAAAGCAGACAGAAAGTTTCAGCTTACATGCCCCAGTTAGTTATTCTTTTCCTCCACCATCCCCTTTTCTCACACTAAAGCAAATTTAAAGCCCATTTTTCAACTCTCGAATTTCCTGGTTTCACCAAACAGTAAAACAGGAGAAGTCCATCCCACCCTCCCACCTTACCACTCTCCTCATACATCCACATATTGAACTTCAAACATTGAGAAATCACAGTACCAGAAGAAAGATAAATGTTGCTGTAAAAATAATGCAATATACTTCCTACGTGTCAGCTCTTTATGCAAAGGAAAAAATATTTTTGTTAGTTATGTCCTCTCTACAGGCACATATTTTCTCCTACAAGTACATTATCTTTTTGCTAGCATTGAAATGTCTCAGGAAGAAAGTTGCAGCTTTACTCATTGCTGGTTCCCAGAGAAAAAGGAGTTTCCTAATGATTCCAGGTACAATCACAGAGCCAGGCATTGATTCAACCAAAGAGACACTGGGTGACTTACCTGACTTAGCAAGTCAGAGTGATCAACATGAGGTTCAATATGTTTCAAGGGGTGGTTTTGTTTAGAAGGGCATGCAGACACAGCTGGAAAGGATGTGGCCACCGGGATAGGAACACCCCCACAGACAGACGTAAGTACATACAAGCACACAACCAGCCCATGAGGAGTCTACATGCAGTCTTACAAGGAAAAACTGTCTGACACTAAAAATCAGTTTCATTTACTGTTAAAATCAGTGTCTGCCTGTCTGTGAGCAAATGGGATGGATATTTACTTGCTAACTTAATTTTAAAGAATGAAGAGACATAATGATGTCCCATTTCAGTATTTGGTGCACCTTTTATAAGTCCATCGCCTATTTTTCCATTTCTGAGTAAAGCTTGGTAATTAGCACATTATGATCTTTTAAGTAGACAAACATTCATTATTATTCATATTTCTATCTTCCTGATGGCCTAAACAGCACAAATTGCAATAAGTACACATTAACAAAATTTTATAAATGGACCCCGGTATCCTGGCAGCCTCAAACAGTTCTTAATCTATCATGAAATTGAAAATAAAATTATAGTTTCTATCTTCAGGACAGAAGATCCCTCAAACACAAAGCTTCTGTCAGAGAGCCCAACTATTATGACATCTCCATATCTGAAGTAACCATACCCTTTTAGTCTCTCCTGAAGTCAAACGTGTTGAATGTATGGCTTGAATATGTATATTCCCTCAGGATAAGAACAATTCCCTCAGAAGTTCTCAGCATTCTTTAAAAAACTTTCCCTATTTTACACACGTTCCCTTAGCTCAGCATGACCAGCCTGCAACTCTCATCATGCATGACAGCAAGACAAGCAGACCTGTCCTTGTTGCCTGCCAGCTGTCAGAAGTAAAAATTCCGTAAGACTCAGATGACAAATTTTCTGACATTGCACTGTTGCCTGCCCCAACTCCCAATACTTTGCTTTAAGGAAATCTTACATGGAAAGTCTGAGGTTTTGGCTCAGAAAGCTTTTTTTTAACACAGAATAAAATAAAACAAATGGCTGAAAACCCTATTAGGTGAAAATGAAATCTAACCAGAATACTTACAACATCTACCTAAGACCACAGATAGCTATTCTGAGAGCCTGACAAGCTTTCACTTCTTCACTTTGCACACTCTGTAAATATCTGTTTATTAATCACACCCTAATTTAAATTGCTATAGTCAGATGAAGTTAATTAAAGCTTGCCTCTAAATGTATGAATTCAACAAGACTGTTTCACGTAGTGCTTAAAATATGAACATTACTATGCACATTATTATGGCTTTAGACTTTGCTCCTGGTTTGTTTTCCTCAAGAAATAAGTCAAGCTGAAGGTTACAGTTCACTTTTCATCCCAGATGGGGGCAAGAATTTAAAAACCAAACCCTGTAAATGGAGCTGTAAAACCAACAAGTCTTTTAACCCTGTTAAATGCATTCTTACCTAGCAATGATTCATTTTGACCCAGAACTAGCTCACTTTCAAACTCCTAAACACTGTTCTTTGGCCTTAATAAAAGAAGTGCAGAAGGGGACCTCATATGACAAATTGGGACTGTAATCAACAATCTGTATATATGCATTTCACAGCAAGGTGAATTTCCCTCCTACTAAGGGATTTGTTAAAAGAGAGTAATGGAGGTCAAAAGAGCTCCTTCATATGGAGGAGTGTTTTCCCATATCAGAAAGTTCTTATGGAGCTAGAGATGCATTTGTTATTGTTCCGCTCTCTCTTTCCTATCAGTCCTGGCTTTAGACCTACTTTGCATAAGTCAAGTAACATCATGTCAGTATCAAAGAAATATCGTGGCAATGCCACAGATCAAGTTTGTTTACGTACAGAAAAGAGTATAAAAGTGATCAATACAAAGCATTAAAGCAGGGAACCAAAACCATTTGACAGACCTTGTAAAATGGGCCAGATAAACCTGGAGGATGATAGAAGTAATTTGTCATATCCTTGCCAGTCCCTTTGACTGGAAAGTAGACAAATGTGAACAGCATAAAGGCTAAACCTTACCCATATGTGCTTCACTGACTCATTTAGTAAAGGATATTAAGTGAACTAAATACAAACATTTCATTCATAAAAGCAGCTTCTCAAAGCCAAAAGTTCTTAAGAAAACCAGCAGATGTGACTCCTACTTCCAGGAATATTGAGTGGGAAAGCATCCTATACACAGGAGTAAGTACTCAAATTCATCTGGAACAAATTATTTTTATAAAAAGTCTTGTTTTAGAATAAAAATAGTGTAAGTCACCTCATGTTGAACTACTGCAAAGTGGGGAATTTAAAATTGAGGACAAGAGTTTGCAGGTAGCATTACACAAGTTTGAGCCATCAATTATTCACGAACATATGCTAGACATACCTTTGAGATAGGACTCTAAGAATATGAACTTACTGGTGGTGGCAAGATGCAGATCCTTGCTTTATAAAAACATAATGTTAGAAAAATCTTACCTTTCAACAATCAATAGAAGTAAAACTTCTACCATCATACTTGCTTTAAAAAGCCCACCTAATTATCTTCTCATTTCTAGTGCAGAAAATCATGCATTTTTACCAGAATCTATCACTTCCGATGGCAGAAAAATAAGAAGCTAGGAAGAATCAAGAGTTTTCCTTGTGAATATCTTCACAAGACTACAGTATCATCCATAATTAGTTCAAGGCTCATCCTGTCTTGTCAAATAAAATATCTTTGTAATATGAACAAAGCAAGGAGACACACATTTCTGAAGCATCCTAATATTATTACTAGGTGCATATTTTACTTTGTATCATTTGGAATAAATTTTGTTTATCCAAAGGCCCTTTTCTTATTCACTGACACGAAGGAGATTTGTTTGACTGAATTATACTGGATTTGGATTTGAATGTGTAGAAGAATTATGTAAATGATTGTATGCAGACAAATTAGAGCTGAGTAACTCCATGGCAATCATCGTTACAACTGCAGCTGTTGTGAAACCAATGAAAATTAAACAGCATGTTTTATATATTGCCAGATTGTGAGAAGAATCCATAATAAATTCTGGAAAGTAAGTGTGGAAATCTCATGCTTTCTCAGGTGTCGGTGTACCTATGCAGGTAAATTAGAAAATGCTTTTTGTGACACTCACCATGCATTAAAGTCACAATGCACTAGATAAAATGTAAGTTAATGCATATGCAAACATTCATTATTAATCCTCAGAAATGGTATCTCACTGTAGCTGATCATGAAAAACAGTTTTGTGAGGAGATAAAAAATTTTAAAATGTAGCTTTATACTGAACCAAAATTCCAAAAATTCCAAACTTTCATTGAAGGTAAATTAGTTTGAATATGACTTGGCATCCCTCAAGTGCTGCATTTTCTCAACAATCAGTGTTCTCTGATTTTTTAAAAATACTATAATACCAAGCTTTTAAACACTGAAATGAGCTACATCACACTTGCAAAATGGGGATTTGTCATACATGATAAGTCAGTATTACATAGGAGTACCTTGGCAGAGGAAAAAACATCACTTGAATCTTCAGACTACTGATGATTAAGGTGTTAGGCTCTCTTCCTTCAAAGCCTTGTCCCTGATGCTCCAATCCAGCAAGAACTGTGCACTTAATGTTCTCCATTACACTTTTTTTTAATATTGACAAAGCATGCTGAAATCCACCTCATGCACACTGAAGAACCTGTGTGGAAAAAGTATTTTGAGATAATATACAATTTATAAGAGTCATGGAATTTGGCCTCTACAGCATCATCAACAAAAAGAATCCACTGTTTCCCTCAGACCACACAAAAGAAAACAATTATAGCATCAATGTTTTTTCCCTGAGCGCTCCTAACATTTCCTGGACAATGTTTCAGTTCAAGACTACCATATGCTTCTAATTATTTACAGATTAGAACTCTTGCATGAGCCATTATGTTTCTACATTCTAATTTTACTTTGGTAGGCTGTAGGTTAAGTTCAGATGTTAAAGGGCTTCTAAACAAATGCTTTTCCTTTGTCTGATGTCAAGAAAGCTAAGAAGAAGTGGAATCTTGCACACTGTTCTGCAAAACATAGCAACATACAGATAATTTAACTGCAGTTCAGTCCCTTTTCTAAAACATGCTAATTACTTCCAAATACTGCAAGCAGAGCTCCTGGGATTCTCTAAAAGCTGAAAAGTGGGTTGAAATACCACCTGGATGCACTGGCCGCCGCAGATAGCAAATATCCCTTCAATGAAAGTGAGACAGCAGCATTTATCTGGAGTCCTTGTAGATAAGAAAAAAATGCTTGTCCATGCTACAGAAATGTTTGAGATGTCTCAGACTTAAATGGGAAAAAAAGTGCTGAAAGCTCACTTGCCCACATCAGAGATACTGGTTTTTTTGTTTCCTTCAGAGTGGAGTCTCACCCATCTTTTTTTCTTTATGGAAGCATTTAAGATGCAGGGAGTAGAGTGACTTAACCTCAGGGACACCCCCATGCAAGATGAACCATTGTCTCTGTTATTGTTCACTCGCACTTGCAGAGCCTCACACCTATTGTGCAACAGCACCTCGGAAGGGGGAGACAGAAGTTAAGGACACCTACAAAAAGCAGGACTTGTGCACATTCAGGTTCCTTAGCTGGTCTGGAACCTGATCTTCTCCTAAGGTGGGCATTTTCCCAGTCCCTGCCTTTGGACTCTGTGAAATGGACGACACGGCTGGAGCTCTTCCTGGTGAAGATCAAAGCAAAAAAATGTTGTTGAGTATCTCAGTCTTGTACACGCCAGTCGTAGACAGGTCCCCCATTTCCCACCGATCAGAGAGGGTACAGTTTCTTTCTCTTCCTTTGTTGTCATATTCACCTGAATAAAACCTGTTCATTATTTTTCATTTCCCTAGCCAGATTCAGCTCCAGATGTGCTCTGGCTTTCCTGATTCCCTCCCTGTACCCTGACTTTTTCTCTTCAGTATTTCATTTTATTTTCAATTTGCTTTAACCTACAGACTTGTCATCCTTTTTGGTTTTTTGTTTTGTGTTTTTTTGTTTTGGTTTGGTTTGGTTTATTTTGGTTTTGGTTTTTTGGTTTTTTTTTTGTTTCCCCAGGAAACATCTTCTATGTATCATGCAATCTCAAAACCCACACTTTTTGTTCTGTTTTATAGCAATCAGATGTCTCAGGAAAGATGGGCAGCAACTTTGCTTTTTTTTTCCAATTGATTTCCTATTCAACATACCCCTTGGGATACAAATCAGCAAAGCACCACTGACTTCAATAGAGCAGTTTAGAGTAGATAACGATCTGGTGTACAGATGGGGCTTTCATTCCAACCTCTGCAGTAATCTCTTTCCTTAGAAGGAAAAGGAAAACCATTGCACTTTAGACTACCTGGCACTGGCAATGACTACCTATTCTAAGAGTGACTCTACAGGTCACACTACCTCAAGGTATGAGAGAGATCATTTGGTTTATTTCCAGTGAAAGAGAGATTCAGTAGGGAAGTCCATCCCTTCCAAACACAGTAACTGAGAAATGCATAAAAGCTAAAAGAAGGATGAGCTAATTATGCCACCGTAAGCAAGGTTAATGCTGGAACAGAGATCACATAAGTAACGATTCCTGCAAATCTATCTCTGCTCCAATTACAAGGAGCTCTACAGAGTGTGGACCACATCACACCAACTAATGGGGCAATTGCACCATTTGGGGTGTTTTTAGAGATGTAGCTGCTTTAATTCTATTTTATTGTACCTTTTCAGGCATCAAATACTGTAATGTTTTGCTAGTCTCCCCTACGTTTGTGGGGTGGGGAACCCAGTGGTCAGAATGTGAGACTGGCACTGCTGAATGTTTGCCTGATCCATCATTCAAACTAAACCTACTTGCAGAATACCTGAAAAAGTTTCTGGATCATCCTGATCCTGTAGCACATTCACATGATGACAGAACACAGGTAGTGCCTTAATCATGTACAGATAAAAAATCTTCACTCCCTAGGAAGGTGAGAATCCTTAATAAAAATACATTTTAAAAACCTGACTTTTTAAACTTCTTACAAATATCTCAGGCTCCATTTTCAACCCTGCAGTGACATCTCATGGCTCCATGGTAGTTCCAGCAGCAAACACATGCTGTCAAAGAACAAAGACAAAACTGAGGAACACAAATATCTACATGTAGAAAACTGGGTAGTTGGCATTGTTATGGGATGATCTAACACCGTTAGTTGGTAACACCAAACTCATTTATCCTCCCAAATAAAGCTAATACAAAGTGCTGCCTGTTGCAGGGTACTTACATCGGTTTGCACACAGGCTTGCTTCCCATGTCAAGGATGCCAGTTTTAAACAAAAGGACAGAATGGATGGGGAGAATGAAATTACAAAAAGCTAGGCAGGGGTTAGCGAAGTCAAGGAACAGGGTCAGAGGAGCAGCAGTAGCTGCTGGAAAAATTGATTCCTACCCTTCCTAACACAGACAAGCTACCATGCCAACAGGTCAATGCCTTAGGTAGCCACCTGTTTCAAGCACAAAAAAAAAATTACAGTCTCTTAGTTTAAGAAGCCTGGAGCCATCACATGAATATCATTACAGGGAGTTTCATACCTGCATTGCAGAAACCAGCAGGAGGTGAATTAATACCATGTATTAATAAAGTTGAAATTTTCTTACGAAGAAAAAGTATTAAAATGTTCAGTCAAAACTGAGTCCTAGGACTAAAACTATTCCAATCTAACCAATCACCTTATCTGTATACCTTTTCAAAATTTAATGCAAGATCAGTTTTTATTCCTTAATAAACTCAGAGCACAATATCATTTTCCAGGTCAAAAGAAAACTACTATGTAATTTATTTTCTTACAATGAATAGCAAACCTTTTAGCTAGGTCTCCTGGGAACCTGTTTTGGTTGGGTTTTTTTGCATTGCTGGGAACATTAAGGTACTTCATAGAGGGAAGAAATCTAGGGAGATGGAGGGAAAGCAGTAGGCAGGCTTACCTCATTGTAGCTGAGGGTAGTTTTTGAGCACAATACAGTTTTTGTGTGATTATTCGTAAAGGGATCAAACTCAGGCTTACAGTGAAAACTCTGCTGTCCCAGCATGCCACACTTGCATCATCAATTTTTTACTCCAGTGCCTTAAATCTTCATCATGTCTTCAGGGTCTTGATCGGAATGCATGTGCACTGTACAGAACAACACAAAGTGAGCTCTAAATAGGCTCTACTTCCATTTGATTAATTTTGTATCCTACTACAGGTATTGAAAAGTCTGAGTATTTCAAAACAGGAAATGCAAAAAGTAAAACCTTTGAAGCTTTAATATTGCAAAGAACTAATATAAACTTTAAGACTATACATTCTGCATGATCTCTACACTCCTGTTTTTTGATGCAGGTCATTACTGAAGTCAAAACTTGCTGTGGCAATTTTGGTATTTAGCAACAATTACTGGGATTTCAGCCAGAGGACAGAGGATAAAGAAGATCCTCAAACATGCACCCACCTTCTACGGAAATACGTTTTCCTCCTCTGGCAATCACCAGCTTTCATACAAAAGAAAGGAAATTAGAACATCTGGCAAAGTTAACTCCGCTATGTTTGTAAGAATGGAAGGTTCACTGAGCTCTAATATAAGCTGGAATACTTCCCACTTGCCTGTTACATAAAGATGAGATGAGATCAGGTTAATAAAACATGCACAATTGCACGCCTTTACTACTTTTCTTGATTTCCCTTTATTGCTTAATAGCATATATCACTCTCACCTAAACATTGATTTTGTTTGGTTTTTACTTCTGTTCTTGTGACATATTGTTTGGGTTTGAAGATTCTGATCTATTGAAGAGCCTAACTTCATTGCATGGTGTCACATGAAACACAGAAAGCAGCAATGTTTACATTTGACTGGACAACTCAGACCCTTCAAGCCCATGTGTTCCTTTTCCTGCTCTTTTTTCTCTCATATGATCAAATTCCCATGTCTCCATTGAAGTAAAGCAACAGTGATTTCAGAGGTCAGCAATAATCTGCAGATCCATTTAATCACAAAGCAGGGTAAAAAGGATAAATGAAAGGTATGGAAAGTATAAAGTGACTATTCGAACTAGTTTAAAAAAAATAGACGACTGAGAAAAGATGTGATGGGTGTTTATAAAGCCTTGAGCAACTTGGAGACAATGGCTCTTCAACAAAAGGATGGGATTATCAACTGAAACTAGATGCTGGCAGATTCACAGCAAGCTAAATGAAAGTTCACGTATTGGGTGCTTAAATTGTGGAATGCTTTGCAGCAGGGTGTTGGGATTGCTAAGACTTCAGATAAGCCCAAAGAGTCAATTGAAAGTAAATAAATGAGAGGGCATTAAAAATTCACCTTTTAAATCTAAATGTCTCTGATCCTAGAGTATTACTACATTTCTGCTGTGTTTTTTCACTCTTCTCTCACACAGACTTCCAGGGAGGGTAATAAAAAAATTTGGAAAAATTTTGATAAACCAAGGATCTGAAACATTTATCATCATACAGAACACAAGGATTCCTCTTAGGACTCAAAGATCATTGCAGAGAGCCTGAAGTTAAGCTCTAACAACAGGGTCCACTTTAAAAAAAGCATATGCCCGTGTCACTTGTAAAACACAGCACAAAGACAATTTCCTGCAAGAAACACTGGGGATTTTTGCCTGAAACAGTTATAATTTTCAGGCTGCTCCAGTTCCAGTTCTAAACTGCTTCTTTGTTTCTAGGCAGCAAAACAGTCAAAGAAATGTTCATCCACCAATACTGTTGGAGGTCCCAGTTCTGTTTTCCAGACCATGTTCAGTGCCAACTTCCTTAGCTGCAGTACTTTAAAAATAAAAAAAGCAAAGGAATTGTCTTAGTTCTGAGGGACATTTTCATATCATCATTCTGTTCACTTGTCTGAGGCAGACACAATTTCATTGAAAACCAAACAAATATCTTATTGCCTTTTAACTTTAAAACATTCAATGTGTAAGTAAAAACATAACAAAAATGAGATAGTCACATGCAAAGCCACTACCATGTGGAAAGGTTATAGGATATGACAGCCAGATCAGAAGTGACATTTCCAAGTCATGGTTTTCTGTCCTTAATTCCTTCTGATTGTACTCATCCATTTTATTTTGGTAGTTCAGAGCAGACATGCTGTAAAAATGAAGATTATAAAACCTACTACGTACTAGACTTTATTTAGTGTTATTTTATCATACAGTTAGATACTGCACAATGGTCCTACAGGACTAAATGGAGACTCTGGTTACTTGCAGAAGGAAAAAATAATAGTTGGCTTTTCATTTGAAAAACGTACTAGATTTTTTCAAATCTAGTATCAAATCTAGATCAAATCTAGTATGTATTCAAATCTAGGGGATTCAAATGTAATGTACCTGTAATTGCTCTTGCTCCTGCTGTATGTACACTTATGCACATGAACAACTTAATCCTAGTGAAATTTGCAAGGGTAAAGCAAAAGTTTAGGATACACAATAACTGAATGAGGTCCACCACTACATACACATTGGTGTCCTCAGGACTTCAATGTCATCATTTTTTTCTGCTGCATTCCTAGGCAATATAAGTGGCATTATTTTAGCACTCATCGTGGAATCTGCCTGCTGCCTGCCTACTTACTGATTACAATAATGAGTCTGGCTTCCTTCAAAAATGCAAACTCAAACAAATCATGTCATTTGATGATTGATGAAATCTTGTTATTTGACTTAAAAATGGAAAAAATCTGTAGTAGAAACCGGCTTGACTAAGCACAAGTGTATTCATGTACACAGGGAAGGACTGGGGAATGTTGAAGATGTACACTTGGTATCTACTCCAAATGCGTTCAAATTAGTTCTCTGTGTCAGTTCATGAGGAAAAGCTTCCTCAGAAAAGTGACAGTTACCAAGATGGGTCAAAACAGTCTTGGAGCAATTGCACTCCATCCTCACATTACAATTATTTTGAGCAGTTTTTCCTCATTACTCCATATACACTTCCCCTTCCTTCATACACATTTTTTCTTTTCACCTAAATTTTATACCTTAAGGACATGAAAATGCTTTACCACAAAGCTGTCTCCAAAATTCAATTGGATGTCATTAGTACAGTAATGAAGTTCATTAATGAAGGAAAAGGTTCTTCAAGCATCCAATATCTTGCTCACCCTGGAAGATAGTTACAAAGAGCATGGTTATTTGATGAAATCCTACAAGAATGTACTTTTAAGGAGAAGCATTATTTTAATTAAAGCAAAAATTTAGTTTTTAATTAGAGTAAGCACATCAAGCAAAATAATCAGAATGTTTACATATCAATGTTATTAGTAGTATTGGCAGGATGACCCAGTCCTGTATCAAACCACCTTACAGAAACTATTACTGTGATCCTAAGGATTTCCCAAAAAAATCAACCTCCCCACAGTTCACTGAGCTGACCGTTTTAACCAAGTCCAACTGATGTGAATGTTATTTAAACTTTCCCCATTGCTGGGCATTTCCATGCTCAGATGAAAGTTGAAATTTAACCCATTTTGATCTATCTATATTTATTAGAAGTGTTGAACTTGATAACAAATCAGACACAGCAATCAGAACCTGAGTACAATGTGAGATTTGGCAGGGGGAAAGAAGGTAGTTAAGAGAGACCAATCATGCACCTGAAAGACACAGTCTCTAGAGTATGATATGCAAACAAAATTACTGTTTGGGTAGGTCAAATGCAAACTCAACGAGCAGTTGCCCCACATACATTACCTTCTAAAAGACAATATGCACAAAGCAGTTTTACCTTCTCACTGATCTCACTATTTAGTATTGCTTTCACACAGTACTTGGAACAGTACAGCTGACACACATCAAGTTTGGAACCATAGTTTTGCTGGCAAAATGGCAAAAACACATCCTTACATGAACCTCCTTCCAACAGGAGAAGGCAACAACCTTAGTATCCAAACCTTCAAGAGAGCAGCAGCCACAGGAACATACCACCTGTACATGAAGGACAACACACAGAAGGTATCAGTGGCTTCTGACCTATGTCCCCTTGATCACTAACAAGGACCTTCAACAAGGGTCTTCCCTGTCAGACTCAGCACTATCAGCTGAGGCAGCAGGGATTGTTTCCTTCTGCAGCTGTAGATTTAGTTTAGCCCATAAACTGCACTCCAGGGTACACCCTCTGCAAACAGCAGAGGGTATCCTAGAAAGGGAACTTGAAATCCATGTATCCTCTATATGGGTCTTGTTACCCTCCAACAGGTTTTCAGTTGTGCCTTACGTATGTAATATCAAGCAGTAACTAATCCAGTCCAACTGACTGCCTCATTTTTTCCAAGTTGTCTGATTACAGATCTGAGGGGGGAAAATCCTTATTCGCAATAATTTCCTATTTCCCTTCAAGCTGATCCCTTTATGAGTAAAGAACAGGGTTTTGGTAGTGGTGGTGGGGTTGCAGAAGTGGCCTCAGTGAAAAGAGATATGAGGCTGCCCTGTGTCAAACACATCTAACCCAGCTATGGACCCACTGCAGGCTAAAGCTGAGCCAGCCAAAGTTTGTCACATCTCTCTGAAAATAATTTTAAGAAAGGGCAGAAAAAGCTAAGACTGAGATGACCAGTGTGTGGTACCAAAAGAGCAACAGGGTCAGAGTAGGAGGCACTCCATGCTGGACCAAGTACAACCCCAAAGGGACTGAAGCCCAGGCTGGAGCACATACACTCCCAATGGGACTTCAACCAGTGGAGGATCCTCACCAGAGCACAGCAAACAAGTAAACATAAAGAGCAGCAGAAGAATAATGAAACAAGACAAGCAAAGAGAAACTGCTACATACTGACCCCTAACTCCTGCATCATACATCACCCTCTCTTAAAGTAACTTGCTCCAGAAACAAGAGGGGAGGAGAGGTGACTGAAGTTAAGCCTGGAAAAGGAGAAAGAAAAGTGTTTTCACAAAGTGTTTCAATGTTTGTTTTCTTTGTTTCCCAATGCCCAAATCACTAAAAGTTTATGCTAATGGGCAATAAATTAATTTCAATTCCCCAGCTGGAGTCTGTTTTGTCAACAACAGTAACTGGTGAATGATTTCCTTGTCTTTATTTTGACTCATGAGTTTTCTCACTCCTGTTCTGTTTTCTCTGTTCCTCCCCCAGCCCTGTCCTGATGTGGGGGTAGAAGTGTGAGAGCTTGGCTGCCAGCTGAAGCCAACCCATCACAAAGGAATGTGTCTAGAGTTTTAAATTTTTAATTACCTGGGAGTACAAATTTGACAGCATAACAAGATGTTTTAGTAAAGGACTTGCTTGATTAAATTCAAGTTTCTTGCAAATAACATTATTCATGCTAATTAAAATGCCATCATCGGAAATGAGAAAATAAATAGCACCAAAAGAACACTTTAGAAAAAGGCCCCTCTTGCCCAATGCATAGAGTCTGAATTTTAATTTTTCTTCAAAAAGGAAATAAAATATCAAATAATAATAACCCTTTAGGAGCTGCTTCTGGTACAAATTTGCTATCCTGTAAAGAATACTGTTTTCTTTGAAGAAATTTTTTTCAGCAGAAGACAGAGACATATTTGAGCATCTATTTTATAACTTTTCTGTCCTTGAATTTGAGAAAATTAACTAGGGCTATGTTAAATATTTTGATATATTGTTATCAAGATATATTTCTCTCTTTTCTTCCTTCTTTCTATAGTAAAGGTCATAGTCTCTGTCACCATGACTGCTTGTTTCTAAACAGATGCCACAAATTACAGCCTAGACAGCTGAGAAGCAGTGTTTCCAAAGTGTAAAGAGGAACACCTTGCCTTTAGAAAATCGTATTACTTTTTGCAGGAAACGAACTAAGAAATTGTAGAGGACTGCAATAATCTCTACTGAAACTGTGTTACTTACTAAAAGAAATCTACAGAATCTATAGTATTGTAATTTTATATTTTATACTGCTATTTCTCTAGTGTTTGGGGGGCAGGGGGACCCAAAATTTCTGACCACTCTAAATACTGGATGTTTAACTGCAAAAACGAAACCTAAATCTCTGTGACTGAGTCAAGAAAACTTCAAAACCAAAATTAACTCAAGCAACTTCAGCCACACTTGTAGCTAAATCAGAGTCAAACTAAAAATGTGTTTTTTCAATTTCTGTTCCTTTAACCATGCAAAAAATTCTAGCTTCAATCTAACCATAGATGGACACCTAGTGGTATAATGTAATTGATTCTTTTTTTCAAATAGTTTCATAAATCCAAAGCTCTACGAATAGAAGGGGTGTCTAGCATATTAAAAATTAAAATACCATATACAAACTTAAAGGCTTTATTTTCAGCTGTGCTTTCCCTGCTGTCTTATTTTCATAAAAGTACCATTAGCAGAAATCAGAGATCTGGGCTCATATTCAGAAGCCTTCAATCAAAGAAAATTTAATTGTGTGTGCAAAAAGAGTTTAATATAATCAATAGGCAGGGGTTCAGCCCTGAAAATAAAACACTTAGATAGCCTAAATAACAATAAATTTGTGGTATTTTCTATAAAAATAAGCCAATATCAGTCAGTTTAGGAAAACATTTTATGCCCTAGAGAATATAAATAGATTTGCTCTGGAAGAGCCAACCAAACCAGTCCCATAAATAGAGACATAAGGAATTGCTCCTACGTAGCTGAAAAATATGGGCAACATTTCTCTAAATTATTGCAGAATCCATTTAACAATTGTGTATACAAGTTCAATAAATTATTGATGAAACAGGTATTGATATTCAGTGATGTTCTGAACAGCAGCCATTCTTTAGTGAGCTGATTTACCTTCCTTATCATCTTGTCACTTCTATGCATGCCTCTAAGTCCAAGATCTCCCCAAGTCTTTAAAATATTAACCATCACATGTCTAAAAGAAATTTACTTGACATTTACTCTACTGAATCAAGCTGGAAAACACAAACCCACAATCTTTTAACGTAGAATGAAGAGATTATTCAACATACTTCAATTACTAAAATCATACAAATTACATGAAGGGGGAGGGGGCCAATACAGTGATTAGCTTTATTTATTTTACAGTAGTGACAGCTACCATATTCTTGGAACTAATAGAGAGAGATTACCTATAGTCTGACTAGACACAAAACAGCACAGTCCATGGAAGCAACGAGAGAACACTGTCCTGGCTAAGCAATAGTGTCAAAATATGAACAGCATCTCATGTAGAAGGTTTGGAAAGCAACTTGTAAAAGGAGAGCAATAGGGAAAGGATAGTCTCTTATGTCACTCATAAGAGAGTAGAAATCTGGAAAGCAGTTTAACACAGGGGCACTTAAAGTTCCTTACACCGTGCTCTTCTTTAACAAGTAGAGGAAAAAGTAATAATTGGTAAAATATATGGGATGCTGGTTCTTAAAATGTTGAAGGGAGAGGCCCCTATGAAACCTGAACACAGCATATCCAACTTCTGTTTCTGAACAAAGTGGTAACCTACTGGAAAAACTCAGAAGTTACCTAAAAATGGCAAGAAATAATAATAATAAGAGGTATGCCAATGCGGCATTAGAGTAGGAAATTTGGGAGAAAATAATCTCCCTTGTATTTCAGCTAGTCCTCAGAGATCAGAGGGGCTGAGTGCAGCTAGGCTGAATTTCTGATTACAAGCAATTTGACACTGTAAGTCTAGTCATGTTCAATAAGAACTTTCACAATTGTAGATGCATGACTGTTGTGGTTTATTGAAAAAACAAAAATGAAGATTTGGAATAGCCATTGATAAATGCACTTACTGCATTAGTGATAAATATCAAGGCAAGCTATTAACAATTTAAGCTAAAGTAACAAATTCAGCTTCTCACTAAGTTTAACTTCACTGTTAATTAGCTTGGTTTTACTGGGGTATGCTCTGACACAGTCAAAATCACAAATCTTACCAAAAAAAAGGGTTACCTGTTTTGGGGAGGAGAGAGGAGCAAGCCCATCAACTTGTCCATGAACTGGGGCCGTATTGTCATCCTCTACATGGAGGATTCTAAATATCAATGTTATATTTTTGGGAAAATGGACGTGGGACTGTAGTCAAATATAATTTGTCAAATGTTGTTGCTATCATAGGTAGGGGGGGCAGCCCCTTTCTCATTTTCATATCGGTGGATGTATTTTTTCACATGTAAAGGAAGGATAATGAGGGATTTGGTTACCTTTGGTCAAACTGAGCTACAGGACTTACAGATCAATCAAAGGCAGAATAGAACCTTGAGGCTTCAGTATCTTCCTCCCTCAAAAAGTCAAAGCAGCAGGAAAGGCTGTCTGACCTCTGCCTGATAGTCTACTCCCATGGGGATGTTAAAACTGTACATCATTATCTCCTCACAGCACCAGATTCATACTTCTAACAAGGTCTGTTACATCTGCATCAGGGGGATTCACATCCCAGGGTCAACACTCCCGTGCAGAGGTGTGAGTGCTCTTCTGTGCTTCACTGAGACAACATTGGGCTGTGAGGCCTTTGTTTCACCCCACACATCGAGTTGTTAAGCCTTGCTCTAGACAGGTGCAAGATAAGCAACTGTCTCAACTCACGTTGGCTCAACCAGCCTCAACAATTATCCACAGCAAGCCTGGCAATTTTCCACAGACAGTCATAAAATACTCTGGTTTGTGAAAGTCTACTACAGAAAGTTGTGTAAGGATCTCTCCTGTGTACATAGTAAACAGCCTGTGAAATTAAATGCTGTTAAATCACAGGGGGAAAACCACCACATTAGGTACATAATGGCAGATGCTAAACCATCTCTCCTTTCTCAGAAAAGCTGAGTCATTCTGGAGAGGGCTCAGAACATCAGTTAATGCTAAACAGTGGTTAAAAATGCAAATAGAGTGTTAGGAATTACTATGAAACAGAAAAAAACAATGCATAAAGATACAAAATTAATAAGACAACTCTAATACTGCACACCATTCTGGTCACTCCATGTCAAAGGAAACATTGTGAGATTGAAAAGAGATTAAATGTATGACAAAAGAAATAATGGTAGAAAGAGATAGTAAAGAACACAAATTTATGGGCAAAATAAAAGATGTGGGTGATAGGATCATAATTTTTTATAAGTAGGGGAGAAAGGGTGAAAAAATGCACTGAGAAACAGCATGGAGGTTAGTTTATTGTTTTGGGTTGTTGTATAACATTACATTAAAAAAACAAAAATTTAAATGTTCCCACAAAATATTTTGAATGCCAAAATCAAAATGTGCTAAAGCAACAATTAGACTAATTAATTGAAAATAAGCCCAGCAAGTAGTACTAGAGACAATACTGTGAGATCAACACAGAGGCTATGGGAAGCTGAGACAAAATACTATTTTGACTTTGCCCTATTTTTTCACTCTTTCAACAGGCATCAACTACACTCCAGTCAGAGGAATAAAGGACTAGAGTAACTCCTGACTGTATGGCCTCAATAGAGTGAAAGCAGCCATGGAAGAATTCACAGACCAGATCATATGAAAGTTTTGTATCTTTGGAGTTTTTAATGCCTTGGGGCGGGGAGGGGGGGGTGG